>CAADRB010000031.1:2663713-2692371 GCA_900708905.1 Hymenolepis diminuta
AAGGATTGCGTTGACCAGGTTGTATTGAACAAAGCTCAGTACAGAGTCTTAAGGGAAAATAGGGAATTTGAGGAGAAGGATTGAGTAACGGGAGATGTGTTGGACGAGCTAGGGTCCCCTGTGCGTGTTTTTTGTGTGTGCCTAATGGAGGGCTATTTATAATCGACACTTTGGGTGAGGACACGCATAAGGATATAATTGTATGCGTGCTTTAATTGGTCGGGACGATTTGTAGGAAAAGGAGGGGCCAGTGCAGACAAGACTGGCTAATAGCAGGGCCGACCATGCGGTGTCTGCTACTATCGTCCGAGGTATGCTTACCTTTTCCGATCGATGTGAAATAGGCCAGCTGAGGACACACGATGTTTGTCTATGGAGTGCTTGGGTCAGGAAAGGTTAAAAGTTTACATACATTACCATAAAGACAAGATAATCAAATTTAGTGATGATTAGAGAGTCGGTAAGATAAATATTATGGAGAAGAAAGATTTATCACTATTATTTTATAGATTGAAATCTCCCATATTTTACGGAATTTTTATAAACATAAAATCGGTTAGAGCAAAATGAATACAAATCAGACTTAATGATACAGGTTTATTGAAAATTAACTCTCTATGTAGGTGTAATAACATGAGATCTGTCTGCGTCGAAATCGGCCGAATAGATGGAATAAGTCAAACCACTCATTTCGCCAGATCATTTCGGAGGTGGCAAGCAAGCCACTCTAGTCTATTAATAAGTAAATTAGATTTTTATACAGAACACATTTTCGTTAGAAATCAATCATGTCTCGTCGTCGGAGTCTCGGCGTGATGATAGACACTTTTTTAAGTATCTATGTGCAAACACACAGCGGGATCGTTTGTGGACACTGTAGTGAGGTCAATCAATTCTAACCGCCAGATGTTGATAGACATCTGCTGGCTATAGCGTTAGGTCTGTGGATTTTTAGATGTTCAAAGTTATAAGCAAAGTTATGAAGTCGGAAAAGAAATGAAACGATAACAATGGATCATTGCGAAAGTTCAAGCATAGAAGACATGACCTGTTTTCTACAAAACCCAAAGCCACAAGTTGTAGCGTTTAAAGTAAAGGGTTACTTCTCACTCCCTTTAACGACTATTTTTGTTTGCAGTACTCTCGTACTAACGTTGAAAAATTTGGCTTTGACCAGGACCACATACTGAAGGATCCACTTACGTAAATTGAAGGATTAAGGAGGTTGTTAAGTAGCGTTTATTAAAAAATGTCCAGGTATCAAAAACTTAAGGAATTTTCGAAATCACATATCTGTAATTAATTAATGCTGTTAAAATAGGAATTTAACGGCCTGAGATAAGTCTTTAAGCATGTTTCCGAGCACATTCTAATCCCGCATCTCCAGTATTGTCGAGGGTCGGATCTCTTAAAGACCGACAACACCGATTCAGAAGCCATAACATCACACTTAATTATGAGTGACCAGCCTCAGAGATTAGCACGTATCAATAAATTGACTTTAGGAATCAAACTCCTAATTAAGAGACTGAAATTCTCTTTTCTAAGTTCACTATATATCCAAAGGTACTTGCCTTTGTTGATAAGTTTGATATTATGTGATTTGAAAGACCAACCATATACATTGATTCCGATCATATTAATAATGACCTAGTGAGAGATCCTAGAATAATTGTCCTCTGCGTGAAATAGGCGCTGGGACAACCATTTTTATATCTCGACCTGCCAACTCTGGTCACGTGAGCATTCTCGGTCTTCCCACTTTTGTCTTCGCATATTTCCAAAAGACGTGTGATGTCTAACCGCGTGACTAGAATTTAGTGTTCCCACATTCTCCTCATAAGGAGTCAAAAAGTTTCATAATTTGAATTATTTTTTTAATATAATGGCTAGATGAGAAGTAGCCCTCTAATTAAAAACAATTTAACTATTAACAAAATTTCAATAAAAATAGGACATGGGATGTAAAGTGAGCAATAGAAATTTCTTGAAAATTTTTCTCAGTGCGCCTGGGACTCCATTACAAAACCTGTGCCTAGAGTTCAGCATATCAGTTCCTAATTGTCTTTGCATCTGTAGTGATTCTTCATTTTCGTTTTCTATCAAATTGTCTTCAAACTTCGTACTATATGCTGACGGGTTTTAGAGCATTTAGACACCTGAAGATTTTACTTCTCAGTCATTCTGTTTTTATTATCTCTTACTTGCGCTAGTAGCATACTAGAACCATACGTTTCAACCGAGTCAGGGGATTCGATGCCCTTCTGGGCATTTCTACTGAACGCAACGACGAAACGTATTACGCAGGCAAAACTTTAAGAAGGCTTACTTTATAAACTTGGACAATAAGCTTGACACGATCCCAGTCGTTAAGATGATTTAGATAAAATAGTTTTAGGCTGTATCTAATGGACTTGATTTGCGTCACACATTCTCATAGGACCTCAATTCTATCTTTCTAACCGATCGTAAACACCGCGTGTATCCTGTTTTTTACATAAACCTTCGTCCCATCCTGAAATGAACTAAACTTTCCTGGCTGATCTCAACTGAATAAAATCAACTATGATTTTATGAATCTAACTAAATTGTTTCATCAATTATCTAGCAAGGTTCTTTCCCATCCCGATCAATTTCAGAGTAAAAAAGAAATCACAAAATCCGTCAATTTAAGTAATATGCTACTGCTCATAATGAGTAGACAGAGAGAAAGGTAGTACACAACACCAAAGTTGTCATAATTCATTCAGTCGTATTAGTTATAGTAGTAACTGATATACTGGGGGAAATATTTACACAGGAGATGGGAGGGGAGATTAAAATACGCGCCATTATGGTGCAATCAGGCTCCAAAACTTAATGATGGGTTGATAGAAAGACATGAGTATGAGATAGAACCGGGGTTGGAGGTCAAAGATCAGGTCACATATCAGTTGGACCGTGAGTAGAAGATGGCTGGAGATGATAGGGATCGGCGAGGGATTGAGCACTATTACTAGAGTGACTCTGACGTCGCCTTCTACGAAGACGTACATGTTCGCTAGGACTTCCTTCTGGACTTCCCACGATAGCGGAAGACGTGGAAGGCTGATGTTGTGTTGTCTAAAAGGAGAGAGAACAAGATGAACGACGAATACATGTGTTTCCAAGGGCAAACTATCTTGGCTGTCTGTAATTTGTTAAGGAATATCAGGCTGGTGATTTGCGCAATTTCAGCACACAGAAATTCGCAAAATAAACGCCCGTGAAACGAGAAATAAATTAGGCATGTGCAAGAATTCTGCGTAGACATTTATTAAATCACTGTTTTTGACGTGTACTGACAGCTAAACTGCCAACGGCTTGTTAAACTCTTGAAACAGTAAAGAAGGAAGAAGTGATATCATCTGCTTTTCTAAACTCTCGTCAAATACGCTGAAGAACAAATAGTCTCTATTCATTTGCCCATTACTTTTCAATCATTTACTAATCCCGAGATGAAATAATTTTCAACTTGAAATACTAGAAAATCCTGTTAAAGAATCTAGGTTAAACTACTACTTCACCTTGATTGCGTTCTGCTCTGCTGAGATCATGCAAGTTGTCTAAGATCACGTGATATAAATCTAGGCCTTCGGAAGATGAAAATATTTTGAAAGGGCATGATCAACCATCCCAATTAAAGAGTAGATCAATACATTTGATCAGTAATCTAGAGGGCAAATTGTAAAATTTGAATTGTAGAACGTTAAATAGTTGACTAAATACTGTACAAACTCAATGCAAAATCCAAATGAAGTAGGATTTATTGATGTCCCGATTTATTCTCAACAATTTTCGATCCCCTCTCCTCTTTACTGCTATCAGATTTCAGTTTTTTCGAACGATGAAAACTTTGCCGTGGGTAAAAACAATAAGAAACTAGAACACTAAAGAACGCAGATATATGTAGCCATTAAAACCGAGTTTGAAACTGAAATATGGAACATTCTAACTCAAATTACTAAAGAGACGTAGATTACACTTGGAGAATCTCCTAACGCAAGACTAACACCTAACCGGAGATATTATCTATCTTTAATTCATCTCTCAGTTCTCATTAAAAAGTTGGTATCAAATAGAACTTCCGGAGATAAAAGCCATGCTCGTATTATCCTTAGTAAGTTATTACTTTGTTTCACTGACAAACATTTTGATTTATTGAAAACTCTAACAGATAGGTGGAGGTTAAGCAATACAAATCTGAACGTGGACGCGAACACCTGAGGTCTAAGTTACTGAGGGGAAAAGGCTGGCAGATGTCACAGTCTCATGAATTCCCGTCATCTGCAAATTACTACTTTGTGTAACACTCATAAACATACCTAGAAATAAGAACTGTCATTTTAACTCATAATATAACGAATTACAAGTTTACGTGCAGGTTGACAATGTCTCAGTAGGCAAAGCGTGTGCGTGAGAGAGTAACAAAATGAGAGGAGTAATGAGCAGCAATATATAAATCTAGTGATTGAGAAATGAGTTCCTTTCAAAAAATTATGAGTTCTATTCAGTACATTCCTGTCAATTACTTTTTTGAAACAACTAGCGATGCATTGATACGCTCTGCATCTGTATATAATCGAGAGAAGAAAAGAGGCAATCTTACACTAGGAGCAGGTATGTAGGTCGGCGTTGATGTCATCATGGTAGAAGCAGGTGGAGTGACACAGAGAGTGGGCCTCACGGGAGCTCCACTCTCCTCGGCTTCATCGAATGTGGATTTACAAGTGAGCTGTGGAGAACAGGTTCGAGAATTACCCTCGCCTCCTTCGACACTCATTCCACCACTGCCGGTGTTAACTGAGATGGGACTGCAGGAGGAAGTTGTAGAGGAGGAAGCGGCTGTGTGAGTGTCCAGAGAGGTGACTGGACAACGGGTTGAACAACGGTTGCGTTCGCTCAACTGTCTAAACAGAGGTGTCTCCGTGGATCTGGGAAAAGACAAAAGATGAGGAAATTTTAGAAAAGCGTGTTCTAACTAGTTAAACGTTCTAAATTATAAAAAATGAATAGATCATTTATTCTATGTCATTCATGTAGAATTCACATGCCCTTAAGTCCAGTCTTTCATTGTGAGCTCTCTACTGAAACTTTGACAAACGGACGAACATGGGTATTCAATCCCTTCTATTACGTTAGTGGTGCAATGTTTAATGTGCTTGTCGGCAAAATCAGCGATCATGGATTCAATACCCATTGGTGCATACCCAGTGAACAGAGTGACTGATAGCACTAATTGAATATGACTAATAAAGAGACTATTAGAATACGAGTTTCTCATCAGAGAGGGCCAATGATAACACCCCCTAACTTAAAACAAGAGTTGGAAAACGCTGTATATAAATGGGCTTGGGAATTATTATTATTATTGTTGTCAACAGCCTTCTAAAATAAGCACTTTATGGACAGATATTTAAAAGCCCCGTAGTAAATTTTCAGCGGCATAACTGTGATTCTTAACCTTGGAAATAGGCATCCAACGAATAATCAAAATAATGTTAATGAAAAATTATCCTCAGATTACCTAAAAATTTGAATGAACTTCGAACGGAACGGAACACAGTTAGTTTCTACGTGGCTTATAAGAAGTCAGAGAAAATTCTAAGGTACTTAGAAAAGAAATCTAAGCATTGTATTGCTCTAAAACATCAAAATTTAATCGGCATCCAACCCCCTTCCTATTCCTTACTATTAAAAATAACAGAAGTGGGATATATTACTTTCTATGGTGCAGGGAAAAATTGTTATTTAAGGTAGATAATAAAGAATTGAAAATGCACGCATTTCGTGAATATTCGAAATGCCAGTGTTTGAACAACTTATGCGTGACCACGTGATTCCCCTCTCAGTGACTTTGCACAAGCGGAGTAAATTTGTGAACAAGAAAAGAACAAGTTAAAGGAGAAATTCGTCTTACCATCAGGAAAATAGGGCCAACAATTTGTTAAATTTAGAGCCCTCATAAGGGCCAATATTTCTTCTAAACATTGGAAGCCCCAAAGTAGGAGACATAATAGGCTTCCTTTGAGATGCAGTGACTTGAGTACGATTAACTTCTTACTGTGTCTATTTAAACAATATACTAAGATGTGATCCATTTACGCCATATTTAGCGTCTTTTGTAAATAGTTCCTAAGTAGTTGTAAACTCCAAAGGTCTATTTATAAACAAAAAATGAGAACAGAACGGAGCGTGTAAAATCCGAAGTTAGTTTACCTCCTATCCTCTTTTGTTTACTTGACAAATTGGGTTTAAAAAACAATATCAGTGCTAATCTAGAGCATTCCAAGCTCTATATTTGTTTGTTGTAATCTTTTCTATTTAGTGTAGCATTTCTTTCGCATAAAGGCAAAACGATTCCTCTCATTCTCGCAGGGGAATTTGATCAATGAATGTAGCAATTTTAACGCTTTTGAGA
This sequence comes from Hymenolepis diminuta, assembly GCA_900708905.1. Taxonomy (NCBI): domain Eukaryota; kingdom Metazoa; phylum Platyhelminthes; class Cestoda; order Cyclophyllidea; family Hymenolepididae; genus Hymenolepis; species Hymenolepis diminuta. The sequence goes on from CAADRB010000031.1 coordinate 2,670,153, forward strand.
GGAGGGTGGAAATCTCAGCCACAGTGTGTTTGTACTTTTATCTCTCCTCTGCTGCTATGCTTCTTATGCCTCCTATTCTCCCTTCCCTTTAATGCATGCACATGATTGCATCTTGCTATAGCCCCTTTCCATCTTCATTTCATCCCTTTCTTTGCAAGGACCAATAGGAGCGCGCCAAATTTCTTCAAGTATTGTGCATCTCTTCCTCTCTTGCTAGCAATGTGCTGCAGGGTGGCAACCCTGTAATAAAACCCCGCAAAAAGGGGTATAAGAAGGAGAGATCCTTATTTCATTTTTATTCCGAAAACTTGCATCCGAGAGAATTTTACTTTGCATTAAGAAGAGTATTGTATATTTAGGAAGATTTATCTTAGTATGGTTGTGTAGAGTAACGTGTCAGTTACTACGTACAAAGACTCTAGAGAGAAAAGGCTTTACTACCGTGTTCAATACAACTTTTTGGATAGGCCAACAAGATAGGCTTGGCAACAAGGTAACCACTATCAGGCCGCTAAGTTTTAAAAGACCGCATTAGAAATGACACCTTGGGTATGATGGACTTTACCTCGTCGTCAAGTGCGACTCGTTTGACTATCTACACAGTTGAAATTGATACAATATAATACAATGTGAGATATAATTGACAACAGGGATGGAGAATTCAAAGGCATTCTACTATTTTAATTCTTAATCATGATCGAAAACATGATATTTTAGCCTAGACAGCGTTCTGTTGCATATTTATTTCTAAACTCCTAACAAGTAAGTAGTCTCTGCCATTCTAAAGATAAGTGACTATAACACATTCGAACTATGTACAGACCCAGAAGACCTCATAAAGAATGTCTTTTTAATATCGTATTATATTGAGTCAGCTACAGCTGTGCAGATAGACAGACGAAACACACTGGAGTCGCTAAATCTCAAAAGGAGTTTAGAATATGACCAGACATTAGGGGCTTGGGTACCATAAATTTCGAATTCTTACAAATATATAAAGAAGCGACAAATGAGAAAAAAACGACTATTTGTTTACTAAATGAGGAAAACAGAAAGCAGAGTACCAATCAAAACCCAGTGTCTGATATAAACTATCCTCGAACAGGCAAGAAAAAAAACAAGGAAATAATAGCAAATACTGATAGAACTTTGTCGATCAATCCTTCCTCCGAATTATTGAAAATTTGATAGATAGATAAAAAAGCAACCATTTTAATGTCAATAATCTAAAACCAAGCAGATGGTCCTCACAATAAGTACAGTTCTTTTCCGATCGACGGTTGCAGAAGCCTAAATAAAGCGTTTAAGAGAGTTGGAAGGAGAGATACTGAAACTTTATATAATATTGTGCCTTTTGATACGAAGGAATATGTCTGCATCCTTGACCGTACTGTTATTGTAGGAAAACTATTCGATCTGAAATTATTATGATGGGATCAGTGCTGCTACCCAAACATATAAAATGGTGTGACTTTAAATTAAGATTTTTCTAAGAATCCTCGTTCATAAAAAACCAGCAGCCCCGAAATAGGCTCAAACAATACTCCATGGTCTCATATTCTAAAGAGAGAAGGGAATCGAAAAAGTGAAAGTACAACAAAAGGTCAAGGTAAATCCTTTTTTCTATTCAGACTTTCCCTAAATGCAGTTTTAACAATTCTATATGCCTCTATCCAAGCAGTATCCTAAATACCGAATGAAATTGGTTCGCTTTGTTAAATAAATTGGGTAAAAGATAAGCGTAGAAATGATAAGACGCACTGAAATTCACTTAATTGGGAAACTCTCGTGACGCTTTTCTTATGCAAAAAACCATTAATCAATGCAGTCAATGTGTTTCTAACATGAATCATCTGAGTAACAAGTGCATATCACTATCTTGAGAAATTAATTTTAACATGGCAGTTTTACATTCCCTCCACTTGACAAGACTACACAGAGCAAAAAAAGGAGATTTCAAAGGAGTAAGCTAATCCCACTTACTCTTAAAACCTACGCAGAAAATAGGGGAGATACAAGAATCCTATATCAATGGCATTTTACGGCGGAGATCTGTGTTTTTACTACATTCTCGAAACCACATACACATTTACGAAGCTATAAAATACCACCCCCAAAGGCCGGTAACTCTGGAGGTAGATTAATCGTTATAAAGCTTACAATTTCCAACACATTTATCGTGATCAGAGAGGTAGCATTCTAGAGCCGCTGTGATGAGAAACTCACAATATGATATTCCTCCTCACTAATTTTAACCAATAATGTTTGGTCATATCGTTTACTGAGTATCAAAATCGTGAAATCTAGTTTCGTAAATGTGAAATTTGACCCCTTTGCCATCGGCACAACAGGTAACATGACCCATCTCTGGGCTATTAGATTACATTGTCTCAACTCCCATCGGGGGCTTACTTAGTTTGTTCAAAGGTATAATGAGCGGTAGAGGAAAGCGACGACTAGATCCAGGTACTGGATATGAAATGTCCCTAGAGAATTGGGCAATCAATACGCTTACGTTTATGCACAAATAATAACATTGATTGGAAAGTTGCTCCCTCCCGCTCTCTGCCAATCTCTCATTTTGCCTTTGGCGCTGTTGCGGACCAACAGTAGCGTGGGTTGCTTTTGGCAAAAGCTGATTAAATTATCGTGAAATATATCTCGCACAGTAATATCCCTCAGGATAATTTATTATTCTAAAATCCAAATTAAGATAACTGCTGTACTTTTCTAAGTGTTTCATCTACTTCTATAGAAGACTCAAAATAATGTGTTTAGGATTAAAGCATAATTTAAACACATTAATTACACAAAATAACGGCTTAAACAGTAAACCCTGATGAAGGGCAATTAACCTAACTTAAAGTTATGTGTGCTTCTTTAATTCATGTGAAAATAACAAAGACCCCATGCTTCCAAGAAATGCTAACTTTAACAAAAGGCAAAAATGTTAACAATAGAACGTATAGTCATACTACCATATATGGAGATCATCAAAGTCCACTCTTACAAAGGATTGCTTGTTGTTACCGTAATCCTCTGTATAGACTATTAGAAGTTATTTCGTTATTAATTAAACATGTTGACGATGAAACAAGGACTGAAAATACCATAAGAGACAGAATCGAAATTTTTTAGATTTTTAGAACTCGTTCCTCTAATACTATGTATTTAAATTACTGTTCTTCCACATGTGCGTACCTGGGAATGAAGTCGTTTCACTACTATATTACTGGCTAATCAGGTTGTCAATTATTCATTTCATTCACTCAAATTGTATATTAACAGACCTTCATTGAGTTTCAGGTAATTTATCTTGTCTAAATTATTGCAGTCTTTGAGGATAGCAGCAATATGTTTTAGAGATTTAAAGTTAGGTCATAATTCAACATGAATTCCTGAATCCGACAAAACCAAAAAGAAACTATTGTCCATATAAATGAAATTATGTACTGACCTTATTCATGTCCCTCAACCCCGCTATCGAGACTTTCCAATAGACAAGAAATCTCAGACATGTAGCGCGGTTTAATATCAACTCGGTGTGTACGCACTTGTACAGAACACATGATTGTGCTACTCATGAGATGATAAACTACAGCCGTCACTCTTACATTTTAGGTCAAATTGAGTAAAAGGGCTCTAACACCCAAGCTTTCAATTAGTAGCTAGTTAAATTGCCTTACAATTAATAAGGTTACACTTCAAAGCAAAATAAGAGTGCACAACTCTATTAAGCAGAAATGGAATTAACTATCAAAATGAGAAATAGCAATCTTCGAGAAGCAACAAAAAACACATGGCTTTAAAATCCCACATACCTCCTTGGTTGAAGATGAAGTCGACCAGAAACGTGAGAGGCATCAATTCTCTTGCTCGAAATGGTATTAATAGAGAAGCTATTGCTATGATGTCGAGCATACTCATCAAACTGGCTTCCCACCGATTTTCGATTCGCAGCAACAGTCGAAGGAGACGCTACTGTCACAGTTGACGTCGTAGTAGCAATTACATTTCTATGTCGTTGTCGCTTTTCAGTTACCATGGGAGCAAGTCCAGGACTTAGCATTCCACTATTATTGCCACTAATAGTAGTAGAAGGACCAACAGATAGACGAACAGAAGCAGAGTGTTTCAACCATCTTCGACACAGGCCCCCACTTCCAGCACCACTACCACTCTCCATTCCAGACTCCTCTCCCGAACTTACCGCCGCTTTAGCAGCAGTTTTCACAGTGAGAGGTGTCCTCAGCCGTCGACTAACTCGCGACACCAGTCTTCCTCGAGCTCTCCACTTTCCATCCGATTTGATATTACTTTGTGCAAAGGTTGTCACCACCAAACGGAGATTGGGCGGCGAGGAGCAGATCATCTGGACAATGTCCGTATGCAGCCGACCCACAACTTCCCGTCCATTTACTCGTAAGATAAGATCGTTGGCTCGCAGGCCCGCCGCACAAGCAGGGCCTTTCCGATCAACACTCTCAACTACGTGATGGAGAGTGTAGTCACTCGAATTGCCATAGAAGACATCCTTAGCTCGAAGAATGAATCCGTAGCCATGAGGACCGCGTTTGATGGTGATTGTACGAGAGCCTGGGGGAGGAGGGTTCTCTGGAGTCCTACGGGAGGAGATATTGCATATTGACGAGGAAGAGGATTTGGCGGTGGTCTGAGAGACAATGGTGCCGGGAACAAGAGGGGATCGACCGGGACTTGCAGCTTTTCGTCGACAAGGAATGGGCAATTTAGAGGATTTGGCGTCACGCTTGACTGAAGGAACGGATACCTGAGTATAAAGGAGTGGTGGAGTTATACTCTCTGAGGGTCGGTTGTCTGTGGAAGGGGGAGATAGAGTCGGTGATTGGCGCTTAGCTTTTTGATGAGAATTTTCATCATCAACATTAGGACGTGGTTCACATTCATTGCATTCTTCTAAGGACTAAAAAGGAAAAAAATGGAAATGATCTAAGATTAATACAATATTAATCAAGATCGATCGTTTTTATCATTCAAGTGAAAATTCACACGACGTTCATTTATTTGGTAGGCTTGTGATGCATCCCTTCTGTATTTTTCTATCTGTACTTCACAAAGTTTACGAAAATGTCATAATTAAACTTGGTTTGGTAAAAAAACGGGCACATAAACAGCGTGTAAACTTGGTTTGAACGCAGTTCAATGTGTTGCAACAAGAGAATTTTTCTAGCATCTGATCTGATAACCATTACAATAGAATACCTACTTCATAAGGTGGCATTTACTAATAGGAAATACTGAACTTGGGAACATGTCATATGATGTAATGTATTTGTCTCAAACTGGAAAATAATATGCAGTGTTGTTCTATATTTCGTCTAAGGTTCGACTGAACTCAATTATTCCATCTGGAATAAAAACATGAAAAGACTTTAGTAGTAAAAAATTTTAAAAGCAAGACCCATCGAAATATTTCGCGTTAAGAAATTTATGCATCCCCATCCTGGTCAAATAAAATTTTTCCCATAAATTATCTAAATAAAGAGACACTTAGCTTTTGTTGTCATCTGAATCGATTCACTAGTAATGCTTTAAACTAACCAAGTTCGTTATTAATTAGGACGAAATTCATTTCTGACTCTAATCATTGAGTATAACATGAATTATAATAATGCTAGACCAATTACATTCATGATGATGATTTCTAACGCTTATTCATCGAAAACATTAAAACTACCCAACGATTAGCACTTTTAGAGTAATTCAATCACAAAGCGATTCAATATAGACTACGAGAAATATTCAATCCACCTGTTCGAAAGGATACTTGCTTGGACGTGGAAATGTGTAGCTTCAATGTAACATTCACTGAGAAAAGGGAAAGTGAAATTTCAAGACTTAAATATAATTCGAATTGCGATCAACGCCTCGTTGTTTAAAAGACCCCGGCTTGAAACATTTGAAAATGTTTCGCAAGATTGGAATTAGGCTCTAAAGGCGATTTGGGTAATAGATACACTAGATAACTTTCAGGATCGAAGTTCTACATTTGTTTAAATGTCCGTAATCAGATATATAGCAAACCATTTATGATCGTCTTAAAACAGCTAACAACAGTTCTGTTCACCTCGAGCCAAAGTAGACGTACTAGTCGGTTGAATATGTTTCTGTTTTCCACTATTTCTGATAATGGTGAACATCTCACCGGAAATAAAACACTCATGCTGAAAATCTAGGCCATCAAAAGTCTCCAAGCCTTATTTATTAGTTTGAGCGTGTTCGACGATGATGATGTCAATATCACACCTAATATCTCTGGGCCTAGCAAACAGATAACTCCGGCCTTGGACAAAGAGCATGTCCTCAGATCATATAGTGATGCAAATGTGCCAAATGCTTTTGTTAACACAACACCTTTGGAATGTGAAATAAACTATACGCACAGGCTCATCACCATGTGAATGTCAGTATGGATATAATTTTCAATGTGAGGGAATTTAGCATACGAACTTTTAAATTCCCGTGCCTATCTGAACCACTGGTAGTATAGGGCAAGAGATTCACACATAATCGTAAATCCCAGTTGGGTTGAAAGCAAGAAGCTAAAAGCTTTAAATCTACAGAGAGTTCATGGCAGTGAACAAAATATCGAATGAAATAAACATAAAAGTAACTACAGAAATGAATTTAATAAACATTAATTTCGCATCTATACACGCACACGACTGACTTCACTTTTAGTGTTAAAAGGTGGAAGATCTGCACTTATTTTTGTCCCGTATTGGGCTAAGCAGAAGAGAAGTAGAGGCCGCCTGCGAATAAATTATATTGAAGTGGTTTGAATTAGCTAGTCTGATATCTGACATATACCAAGTGCCAGAGAATCTATGCGAAAGCCGTGATGTTCAAATATGTATTATCAAGTACATAACTAACTTACTCTTTTCTTGGTGACATGAGCGTTTGAATTGGAGCCTCCAACCCCAGCGTCTACTAAGGTAGAATCTTCATGAATAGAAATAGTGGTCGTGGGAGTAGGAGGAGATTGTTGCCGAGATTCTCCAGAATCCATTTTGTCACTTGTCAACTGCTCATTATTTGGAGTAGAGGAGGTAGCCTCTTCCCCGGTCTAAAATAGGGGAACTTAGGTCAAGTAGGAGAATAGGACGTAGCAAGGCTGATGGCATATCGAAATCGATGAGACCATAACAGGCCCAGGGAGTGCTCAAAATACTGGCTGTATGACTATGGTGATTCATCCCAATCTCCAAATACTAAATCACCTTTTTCATTTTAGATAAAGAGCGAAGTGGTCGAACTCCGACCAATTCCCAAAACCTTGAACAAGGACGGATTGATAAAACCGATGCGGTCATTAGTTTAAAGATAATAGTTAATACAAAAGCTATTCCATCCCACCGTTCTCAAAGGATATTGTATAGATAGAGAAGACCGGAAGCATTTAAGCTCACTCTTATTTGACAGAAATTGTGTAAAAATAGAGTGACGTCATCTAGTTGTAAAATTGAAAGTGAATAAATAAATGGTCTCAGTATAACTATCAATAATCTCCCTGTAATAAGTAATTTTTAATGTGAAATCATAGAAGGTTGATTTAATAGCTGATATTTGGGAGTTTATGAGTGCTTTTTTGCTTAATTTAAAGAGTTGAATTATTAGAAAAAGTCACTATAAAGCAATTATTATTTTACTGACCCAATACACCACGTGGGGATAATACAAAAACGTACTTTTAGTTATATTTTAAATTTACGTCGTGTTTCACCATATGGCTAGATGCAAAATCATAGGCACACGTATTGGATTATATTTCAACACATAAAACATGGCTAAAATGAGGTTCGACACAGTGAAACGTTAAAATTTCTCAGTGCTCTTATACATTTTTTCTATTTTAAAAGTGCCACCTATTTCATTTTAAAAATATCCACACCTTACAAGACAACCGGAACAGCGCAAAATAGATAACAGGCGAACTACTGATTCGAATTAAATTAAACACTATACAGCCGTGAAGATAAAAGTGGTGCCACTATCCAATGTTGTAAACTAGTACAGCTTGAGATTACGCTTTCACACACCATCAAATGAATTAGAATTGGGATATGAAATTTATGGCAACGAAAATACGAGTGAACTCAAACATCTAGCATAATAGTTAATGAAAATTTACTTGCCAAGCATTCCGAAGGTGTAAGCGATAGAGACATAAAGTACAACTCTCATCTCTGAGAAACTTTTGTTTTTGAGAATGAAATCTTTACAGTTTACCTTCCCTTATCTTCGATAAATGTGATGATAAAAGCTGTCCGAATCGTATTTTTATTGAGAACATTAGCGAATCATTTTTCATCAATATATAAAAGAATAAGGGAAAGGATGAACAGACCAAACATTAGTAGTTTCGATCTTCAATAAGCTTCAATCAGTTTAAAACGTTTAAATTAAAACACTCAATAATCGCTAGTAGATATACGGTGTTACTGCTACTATAGAAATCACTGAACTAAAAAATGAAAAGGTAAGCACTGTAGGGAAACAAAATGTTGCGCAGCTTTGAATTTGTGTGAATCGAAACCCCGATTGATTAAAAGGGGAGGGAGAGAAAAGTGATGCTGTTTCAACCTCTCGCGAAACTTATACCTCAAAGGGGAAAATTCGATTAGGGTCATGTGATGCCTGTACGATGGGGGTGGGGAGTTAGTGAGATTTCTGATTCGCTCACGCAGGGAAAGACAGAGTGGATTAAATTTTAATCTCGGTTAAAACCGTGAATTTTTACAAGCCCATTCATTTGCTTTTCCCGAAAGATTGAAGTAGTTTTCCGTTACCTATGTACTTGGTTGCGCCACTGAAGAGACCAGTGAGACAAATCGATTTGGTACTTTTAAATCACCAATATATGGACACAGAATCGGTGTCAGATTTAGCTACTTATATTTAATACTCTGAAATATTTTAGCGAATACCACTTTCCGTATATGCTTCTCATAGCTTAATCCTTAAAATAAACCTTTACTAGGGAGATCATGGGCTCGGTACACATCAAATGATTTGATTACCAAACTACATTCGTTGTTACTGATCAAGAATGGAGTGGTAGAAAACGAAGTTCTATCTAGAGCAACTCAATGTGTTATTTACCTGCTATTTCAAGATGGTTATTGGAAGCCACTTTCCTTCTAATAGGACGAAACAAGGTATAGTTCATCTAATCTACGGTTGTGCTGCTCTCGTAATCCGCATTTTACTCGTCGAAATTGGTGAGGGCCTGACGAGAACAGATAGTGCTCAAGCTATTAATTGTCGTCTCTAATAGAATTGAAGATATTCTCATTTTACCAACCATTTCCTAACATTCATCCCAGCATCTATTTAACCTTATTCGCTCCCAGTCCTTGGGAATTATTCTTAGAAAACGTCTTTGATCATGAAAGATGGTCATCTTATTAACCATTGTGGGTGGTAACCTAGTTCACCGAATGCTCATCCCCTTAAGACTAGAACAGGTGTCATTTTGATAAATTGGCCACATAGGACCACATAAGAAATTACATTCACACTGTGATAAGCGGTGTCCACCTATAATAAAAAGACTAATCCATGCTCCGATATCATTTAATGAATAGCGTAGGTACATTCCAAGCCCATTTAAGACTTATAATATCTCGGTAGTACAACAAAGCCTGCCAATGAGAAACTCGATCTTGGCCAGCCTTTCATTAGCCAGACTTAAGCAGTAGGGATTGCCATTTCTTTCACGAGGTAGGTACCGACGAGTGTGAAATCCATGATCCCCTGACTTAACAAACAATCACTTTGACCACTATGCCGTCAGTGAACCATTCTTCCCTTTCCTTTCAGAAAAATCCTATTATCGGTGAATTCCACTGTTTTCATATAAAAATAAAATAAGTAAGGAGACAAGATAAAGCTTCCTCAAGATTAATTTTCAATCACCCTACTTTTCACTGCTTTCTAGCAAATATAAACGTTCATCTTTAAGGATAACGATTACGATAAAACGCTTTTCCAATACTTAAACAATTACGACATGAAGCTCTTTAGTGAATGAATTCCGAATTATTCATATAAATAGAATAATGACATTCCCTTCCCCTTAGTATAAAGCCATCTGCCAATAAATTCGTCTGGATGAAAAAAAAAGATATTCAGAAATGACACTTAACAATTATTCATGCTTCAGGAAGTGCTTTGCCAGTTCCTAGATGACTACTCAGAAAATGAAACCTTTCGTAGGTTTTCTTTCAACTAAAAGCGCAAAAGCACACTGTTTATCCGCAGATAAATTTAGAACTCAAATTCAGAAAAGAGGAGTGAAAATATATTTCGGAATAATAAGCAGATCGATTCCACACTAAACGCTTTCTACAACTGTCATATAATATTTAAATAGCGGAGAAAAATTATACTGTTAAATATCTCTACTCTCAATCCTATAGTACTTTTCAGATGCATCAGAAAAAATTCAAATAAAGCCCCCAACTTCGTATCAGAACTCAGAATATCAGAATCGTACCCATATGACTTCTGGTTTTCTGTTCCATCAGCTGGAAGCAAAACGAAAGGAACTAAGACAGTAAAAACCGACAATTAATCAACTCTCAAAATTCTGTAATTTTCGCGTGCTGCTCTATTCCATCTGGCCAAAAGATCCTTCAACTAGGCAAATGAAAGCCTAATGCTTATTAGCTAAGCCAGTAGAAGCATAGCAACCCATAAAATACAAAATGGGAACTGTAATGAATTGATGCTTCCAGAATTATCTAGATATCAACTATTATCTGGAAATCTACTTCAGTTTGTCTATAAAAATTCAGTTGCAAGTCACAGATCAAACTAACTGGCAAAATTCATTCCTAACTGGCTGTTTACACACTCCAGGCCATAAGTGAAAAATGCCAATTAATTGAATAGTAGTGATGGTAGAGGTAGTAAAACTTGATACAAGCAACAATAATGTGTCTATTGTTACATCCCACTATATTAAAGTAGCTTACACCCAAACAAACACACCGAACCCCTCCTAATTTGACATTTTGCGAACTTCGAAGATACACTAGCCACACACGATTGCAAGCAACGGAAAAATGGGTTAAATTACAACTTCACGATACTATTTCGAGGTCATTCATCTTACCGCAATAGCTGCCGGTTTAGTTGATCTCTTAGTAGGTGTGCCCACTTCTCTAGAAGATGGGCTTTGCTCCGTAGGGTCCTCATTCTCATTCCTTGACGAGGCAGATTCAAGAGCAGCTCGCTCCATGGCGATGGAGAACCGAGGAGTACAGAAGGCAAATGAGTGAAAAAGGGCTTCATCCGGTGCCTCCTCTCCTCCAGAAGACGTGTCCGCCAAACTGATTGCTGAATGGAGTTTTTCTGCAGTTTGTCGGGCGTCGGCAGCTGTTAGAGTGATATTAACTTCTTCACCGTGAACGGTGGAGGACTGTTGTCCAGTAGGCTGTTGTTCCAAAGGCAGTCGTTCCTTTGAAACCGACCTCGAGGAACTGAATATCAAGGAACTTGCAGAGGAGATAGAAGGTGGAGCACTAGGCGGAGCAACATCAAAATCGATATCCTCATCATCCTCAACCTCATGCTGATATCGATCAGTGCGAGGGTCAAAGTAGGAACAGTCCTCCTCATGTTCGAGTTGGGGCACAAAGGCGGCTTTTTGATAAAGAAGATTGCGGAAATCAACTCCCTCAAAGAAGGGTGCTTGCTTGACCTCGGCTGCACCATTCTCTGTACCCAAACGCTGAAAGGGGTCCCGCTTTAAGAGGTTGAGAATTAATGAGGTGGACTCCGGGGAAAGACATCCTTCCTCATCTTCTGCAGGCAGTTCAATTGGACCTGTAATAATAAAAAAATTATTATTACTAAAAAATGAGAAATTCTTTAAGCATCCACTTCCTCCGTACCATTACAAAATTCAATATGCTGATTTTCATTGTAACTGACGCAAATGCCGCTTATCATCTTACTGATGAACTATTTAATTGACGATATCCATGGAATATTCTGCTCAATCATAATGTTTGCAGGCGTAGGCTCTATCTCCCGCCTTTCATATCTAGAGATGGCCTTACCAGCTTTAGGCCTTCGATTAATGATTAAATACCGTGGACATCTGAGTCAAATTATGAAGGCATAAATCCAATAGCAAGATCACAGCATTTGAACAGGGGACTCTTAAATTTGAAGCATCCAAAATAACCCAAGTGACCCCGCGGCATGTACACATGTATATTTATAGATAATCATTATTTCATCGATTTTTTCCCCCAATTCTCAAATATGCCTTTCTGACTTCTTTTTCCTCACCTCTCTCTCCTGCCTATGGCATTGCTTTCAGCATACTGAAACTACTACGGAACAGAGGTTTCTGTTCTATTCGAATGCAAGCATCCATACCATATTCCTTATCTCCTTCCTATCTTGTTTGTTATTGGAGGAGTGATACTTTAACAAGAATTATCGAAACTGTAATCTAAGTCAAAGTCTTCTCCCAAATATAGCACTTATATTCATCCAATTCAATGTTTTGGAGGAAATTTCCCTCTGTTTTTTGGTGAATTCTACCATTCTTAATGCTCCATTTAACGTGGCTCTGGAGAAAACCCATGAATAACTTATGCAAGACCTCTTAGCAGTCACGTGTGGACTGTAAATCCCTTAAAATCGGTCACTTACTGCTAAAAAGAGGTCACAGCGGGAAAAAAAACAATCTTTGCTTCTCCCTTTTAGGCACAAAACTGATTTTACGGATTGAATCAAGAAATTGGAATTTGATGCTAAAAGCTCGAAATCCGATTTAAAAGCTGGGATACATGGAAGATATGAAGTGACATACGTAGATATTAAATTAATATCTGCTTTTTTACATAGATATGAGTTTCGGTGATTAATGGGGTGGGGTCACTTACCAGAGACAATTTGAGTAAAGAGTTCTTCAATAGTTTCTCCACAAAACGGTACACAACCGATGAGAAATTCGTAGAGAATGATACCAGCAGCCCACCAATCCACTGGTTTACCTAAAAGTTAAGAACCATTAATCATAGGTTCCACAGTGCAGACTCACAGAAACACACGTAGGGAGGTCTGTGTTGTACATTTTTCAATAGCTTTTTATACTCTCACGTGTTATTGTGTGTGTTAGTTACTGTCGTCATTTAGAACTTACCATAGCCCTGTCTGAGAATGACTTCTGGAGCAATGTACTCAGGAGTGCCAAAGACCTGTTTGTCACGGAACATTTTGCAGTCCTTTTCCAAATCCAGACTCTTCTCATAGAAGTTGGTTGCCATGTTCATGAGACCGATACGCGAGAGACCAAAATCTGTGAGTTTGATGTGACCCTCGTGAGTTATGAGTAAGCTGGAAAAAAGAGAAAAATTGTCGGATAGAGAGCTAAATAGGATGCTTAATGCGTCATTATTTGTATGTCGAGTGTGGGTAAGAATAAGGTATACATACATATACAAAAATAAACATCATGAGTCAATGGAGAAGTAGCTGTGAGAATTCGACTAAATGATGATGGTAATCCTATATCACACCGTTTAAAGATAAATGCACGAAATCTGCATGTGTATAATATTCTACATGGTACATAGAAAGAAAATGGAATACCAGAGATGCCGGAATTCCCTCCAGGCACATATTACGTCCAAGTCCATTTGTGAAAGCATTTACCAATGTTCATCTCGGGCAGAGGGGTGGCATCATGGAAGCGACTCGGTGAGAACCTCGATTTCTGTCATACTCTTTATCAGTCGGAATTAACCGATGCAATCACCCATTCCGCCCATTGGTTATGCACTGATGGGTATTGAACCCATGACCTCTGCCTTTGTTTTTTCACTGCTATATTACTAGCTAACCAGGTTGCAAATCAATCCCCTATGCCAAAATTCAGTATAATAGCCATGATTTCTCGACATTAACGAAAAGAGGCCTTCAATGCCTTCTCAGTAGACTACGTACCATTATATCAATGGCGACGTAGATTTATGTTAGTGGGAAGATATAAACTAGACAGAGAAGGCCCCAAATACCAACTAAGGAACCTGGGATGAAGTGAACTGTCAAAATAAACTAAAGCAAATATGAGAGGATGCGACGTTAAATGGAGGCACAAAAAAAAACTGACATTCCGCCTTTTATTTTTCAAGTAGTTATGCAGGCAACTTGAACAGAGCTGAGCAAACCCTTTTTAATGAAAAACATATGATGCCCTAACAAAAGATAGAAATTAAATCATCTAAAATAACTGAAAAGTTAATGGTGAAGAATTGCTTGAGCTTACAACATCTTGCAAGAAAATAAACATAGTTAAACGAAAAAATACACGCGAACCCGACAAAGAATGGATTGATGTGAATTCCACTTTATTTCTCCGGCCACTTTCTTTTCTAAATCCCATCTATGTGAAACTGTTATCTGAAAGTTTAAATGTTCAAATCTTGAGAAAACTACTAAATTGAAGAAGCTTCATTCAAAGGACAATTAACAAAAGCAACTAAATTAATTTAAACACAAATGAAATCTGAAATCTAAGTTCATAAGGCTTATTCTTATACTTAAATGATGAAAAAAATCAGAAAAGTTGTAAAATCACTATCACAGGAAATTTGAAGATTCGAAAATGAAAGCATCATGAGAAGTAAAATGACGCTGCAGGACGAAAAGATTTGCCAATAAAAACAGTACGCCAAACCAGATTGACGTCACTAGAAACTTTGAAGTGTAAGACAATCGTTTACTGATATCATAATTTCCATGACCGTCCGATGGGAAGTGAATTTCCAGCACTCACTAAAGCGGGCAGAGGAGTAGCAAATTCTGGAACCATTATACTAAGAAACTCGTACTCCGCTATTATTCTTATGACCAGCTTTTAACTATGTACTTGATGAGTATCGGCGCTATAACATATTGGGAAGAGAGAACACGTCTACACTCGACCACAGTATTATACTGCGTCAATTACAACTATTTAGATTGAAAAACGAGACAGACCTAACAAGGAAAGTCAATCATATTGAAGTCGACGGGGTTTATCAAGTGGCCAGACACTGGATATCACAGGACTCATGATATCTGACTTTACAGACGCGTATATGAATTTAAAATATATTTCCAATGCATCCTTGAGCCTCTTAATGAGAAAATAGTATCTGCAACTTCTTTCCTGATGATCGATTTCTAACATAGCACACACGCACACAATAATCTCATAGAAATTCTCAGTCTGTCCGAGCGACGTGAGCAGAGTTTTAATGAATAGGCGCACATTGAATTCATTAAGAGGTCAAACAAGACCGTTGTGGGTTTGTATTAGCATGTGTGCAAATGAGGACAAGGTGTAGGACGATGGTTAAAAACGTGACTAAACACAGCAAATAAACAAACTTACTTCTCAGGTTTTAGATCTCGATGAACAATTCCATAACTGTGGAGATATTCCAATGCCAGGACCAGCTCAGCGAAGTACATCCGGACTAAGTCCAGGGGTAAAGGTCCGCCAATGTTCTTAAGCAATGTGGCTACATCACCTCCCTCGACAAATTCCATCACCATACAGAGAGACTTCTTTGTCTCGAAAGTACAGTAGAGGCTGACCACAAAGGGATTATCAGCAAAAGAGAGAATGTCCCGCTCGGCAAAGACTTGTTCAACTTGGTTACGGAGACGCAGATGCTGTTTTGGCATCTTCTTCATGGCGTAACGTTGGAGGGTCAAGCGATCACGAACAAGGAAGACAGCACTGCAAGAAAATGCCAATATGAAATGTGGTATCAAGTTAATAAAAGTATAAGACGGTGATATATACTACTTTAGCATCATCTAATACTGTCTCTTTGAACGCTCTTTTTACCCCCCTCCTAATACTAACCATGTAACGTGATCTCAATATGATGTAAATCTGAGAATTATCACTTTTTCTTTTTTTCAGACGTACTGTTCCAGTTTTCCTTGATACATAATTTTGCATCCCAATCTTGCTTTCTAGTAAACTCCTTTGTGGGGAAATTTACTTCGAGTCACTCAACTCATCTATTTTAGCGGGTTTTCGACAAATCAGTTGTTTGTACACATCTATCTTAACTTTGAATAAATCAGAGGACTATAACCGTGCCGTGTGTCTAATAGCTACTGAATGTAAACTTTCATGAACCTCGCATCACCCATGCTACGCATTATGCAATATTCTTATTTTATGAAAATTATCAGAAATGGTGGTAAGGACCGTTTAGAGAACCACGATCTAATTTTCTGATGAGCTAAAGAAGCATTTAACTACACAGAGCTTACATTCAAACCCAAAAATACTTAAGTTACAATCATAATGAACCTAAGACAATGGAAGTACAACTGAAGAATTTGTAAATTTAGACGATGTCTCAGGCCTGCTCGATCTCTCTGTTTTGCTAACATACTGAATCACCTTTGCATGTTGACGATTTTAATTAGTTCCTCACCGACGAACAACGGACGTACAATGACAACTCCCTCATCGTACCTACTTTCGCACTATCTAAAACAAACCGGGTTGTTCTCACTCAATACCGACGCCTTTCCTCTTTCTCCAAATTCTGCTTCCTACGCCTTCATCTTATCCCATTTCATTCATTTCCAGTTGTCTAATATACAGGTGGTCCTATCTGGTTATCTCATTTCAGAAAGGCTTTTGTATCCTATTAGTCCTTAGGAAGACAATTTGTTATCCCTTTGTAGTTTCATTTTGGATTAGCGCTACTATAAACTTCAGTCCTAACTTAATGACAGCGTCAAACGTGTATTACAAGCTGTACACTTACCCATAGGCTCCATTCGATATGAGTTTGATGATATCAAAATCAGCTTCGCAAGGTCTTCTCGAGTAACTAGATTTCTCTGACACGGAACTAGAGGGTGGGAGTGGAGGGGTGATATTTGGACTCCGTAACTCTACCATCGAAGGTACTACCATTGAATGAAGGGGTGTCGAAGGTGCAGACACTTCCATACTCAATGGAGTGGAAGGATTAGAGAGAATTCTATCGAACTGCTCACCACTAGAAGTCAGACTTCGCGCATTCAAACTGAGACCTGAAAAGCGGGAAAACAGGTCATTAGAATAAATAGATGACGTGGTTAGTATTCTCACAACAGAAAAAAGATGCGATCATGCCATCATGAAATTAGATGAAGAGTGCGAGTAAACCGATGTCATCGAAAAGACATGAAAACACACTACCGTGTTTGACAGCTATCCACAGACATACTTTTTTGGGAAACAAGAGTCAAATAAAGGCCGTTTTAAACACTATTAACATTGAAATAGAGATTACCTTCCGGTTCAGCATCAGTGGGTTTGCTGAGACCCAACTTTGAGATGATGTAGCGTGGGACGTCGGGACAAAAGATCTTCAGAGAGTCATTCTGTGCCCGAACCTGATTTTCAGCCACCTCGAGCATCTGATAGAACTCAAAGGGGTCGAACTCAAGACATTCCAGTAGACGAGCTGGTCGAGAAATGATTAGGAGGAGACGATTGCACATGCTATTCACACAGGACAGAGATTCTGGGCTCTTATCCCGTGTCTAGAAGAAATAGAGTAAACAAACGTTAGTACAAGATTGGAGAGCGTGTTGAGGAGTGAAAAAGCCCATCTTACATCGGATACGAGTTTTTCCAACTTCTCAGTGAGCTCAAAAAAGTATCGACAGGTAATTAGACCAGCCAATGCCTTATCAAGACAATCACGGGCCAGCTCAAGTACTTGTTTATGCATGAAGCGAGCCACGGCTGTCCATGAAAAGGTATCTTCCTGTTCCATCTCTGAGCAGAGACGATGAAGATTGTCTTGCATTTGGGCCGCAGCCTAAAAGGAGGGCGTGTCAGTCGGTATCTGTGCTTATTTCTTCAAACATGGATTTAATGGCGCGGTGTCACTTACCTTGGGAAAACGTTGACGGTAGAGATGATTGAGAATAAGAACCTCATTTTCATTGTTTGTTGGCGACCGCACAGGACTAAATTGTAAAAACATGAATAGATTAACTTTATGCTCTTGGCTGTAACAAGATACGAGTATATCGAGGTGGCATGACACCCACAGAATTGAATCAACAAGCTGTGAATATTGTGGACATAAACTTATCCATAAATCTAAGAGTCACTTCATGAACTTTTAATATTAGGACATTACGAAGCGAACTATACTCTTTAAGAGAGCATGGACAGCTCAATGTTTCCGTAGTTCAAAGACTCTTGATGCCCTGATTTAATTACCTGTTTCTTACTGATTCCCACTTCTATTTCAGATCTTACTGGACTCGTCTGGTATTCCCGTTAATCAGATGTTTCCCCGTGATTAAAACTTGTAATATTTTCTGTACTACCGTGAACAGTAAAAAAATGATCACATAAAAGTAATATATTGAGATGGGCCTAAAAATTAAGAATGATTAAATTTATAATAGTCATTAAAAGGCCGATACTTTAAGGTAATAAATTCTATGATTAAAATAATAACCAGACTATTCCAAAATCCACAATAAATCTTTCCTCTCCAAAATTTCGAATGAAAAGTTGGTATTAACATAATTTCGGAATATTAACACTAGAAATTTCACCTGTCAGGACAAAAAAATAGTGCTAGAAAAGATGCCAAATGTCTTTCACAAACAATTTTAAATAGTGCCTTCAAGACTTTCACCAACTTTTTAACCAGAATGGAAATGTAAGCCACTCGACCACATTCATGTCTTATGAAGATGAGTATTAAAATTATTATCCTTGGCTTACCGATGTTTTACAACTTTTATTCATGGAGAATTATTTAATACGTAGGTGGTGGTTACTAGAGTGAGTCGGGCTCAAGAAAATTTCACTTTATCTCAGCTTCAGAATTATCAGGTTGTCTGGTTTCTCAATTTCAATTTTGAGAATTATCGTCATCCGCTGCAAATGGAAAGTCTAGAATAAACGGAGTTTATCAGCTAAAAACAAAAAATTTTATAACCTAGTAATTTTTTTCTCTCTTTACAATGTACTCATAGGATTATATAATTTGATTACCGGGTACTCAATATAAGCTGCATTCAGTTAACTATTACAAGAACAATGAATGTTAACATCTCTAAACCAATTTAAAATTCAGAACAGCAAAGACGAATCTTAACGATACGCCAAATACTGAGAAAAGGATAACAATAACAATGAAAAAAGTTTATCAGATTTCACCTTGAGTGAAATTCAGTGAGCTCAGTTACAGCGAAATCATGTAAGCTAGAGGAATAGAATCTCTTCAGCTTATACCAACAACTCTGTAAATCCAAAAAAATAGGTATGATTTTTTCTTTAAATTGCCAAAAAATAAATGCCAATTAGTAGATCTTATTCCAAGCTCTTAGTTCTGTCTATGATTCACAGAGCAACTTCATTCTAAACACTAACATTTCATCCGTCAGCATGAAACAGCACGATAGAGAAAAAAGAAAAACTATTCAAATTTTGCATGTTTTTCACCAATTCACCAATGGCCTAAAAAGTGGCGCCTTCTAAATCATCACCGTTTTTTCTTAAGCAGAATGGAATGTCATTTGAAATTTGAATTTAAAAAACAAAACACTGATGAAATAAAGCTTATCTCAAACAAATAATTTTAATCCATAATATTGTTTTTATTTTTCCTCTTCAGAATTACATCGAGTCACTTGATAAATAAGATATCCAGGCTCTCAGGATCGAACCACATGATAAACAACCTATGAGACAAGGTGACTCGAGTATGATTAACTTCACTCTGTAGTCAAGTGTGTCTGGTTTGTTTATCTAAATAGATGTAATGGACACACAGTGTAGTAAGATGTGATTTAAATGCGTTCTCCCAGGAGTCTTCAGGGTATGGTATATACGTAGTTTCCAATATGTTAAAATAAGAACATCTACATCTCAGTAGAATCTGCATACGAAGACACAACACTAACAACTAAATCTATTTCCAGTTCATAACAGTAGACAATAAACAGGCAGAAATGATAAACATCACTTACCTCAAGCTCTTAGCTCTCTGTCTGTATGCCGGAGAGCTACAATGAGTGGAAGAGGGCGAAGCTCCAGTCATGGCTCTAGCAGTATTCGCTCTGTTTGAAGCAGACGCAAGTGCAGTTGGCGACGCAACTTCAGAGGACATCGAAGTCGGTAACTCTGGAGGAAGTAGAATCTGCTGGTGCTGTTGCGGAGGCGTTTTTCCCTTCGCCTTCACCACCGCTGCTTGACACTTGACACACAACATCGGAAGAGATGTTGATACAGCTAAATTCAGCGGAACAGGTAGTGGATTTGTCTTCTTAATGGGTGTACTAGTGACAGAGACAGACAAATCTTCGGAGACCTGCTCGATAAGACGATTGGAGACTAAGGGTCGAGGTGAGTTTGAGCTCATTGGGGGTGGGGGTTTGGAAGGGGCAGGAAGATAAAGTTGAGTAATTCGAGGGGTGGGGGAATCCCGACCCGTTTGAGTGACAGTAGGGGAGACACCTACTGACTCCGCTCCAGTCATGTGAACGGGACTGGCGCCGAAAAATCCACCTGTGGCGTTTGAACTAATACCACCATGATGACAGGTGCTGGTACCACTACCGGGGGGAAGACGAT
Source organism: Hymenolepis diminuta (assembly GCA_900708905.1). Taxonomy (NCBI): domain Eukaryota; kingdom Metazoa; phylum Platyhelminthes; class Cestoda; order Cyclophyllidea; family Hymenolepididae; genus Hymenolepis; species Hymenolepis diminuta. The sequence continues at coordinate 2,690,827 of CAADRB010000031.1, forward strand.
GACCCGTACCTTCGATATTCTCTTTGGAAGAGTAATGACTCTGAAATGCAGAAAAAAACAAGTGCAGATGTAGAACGAATATTTTGTAAGGAACTTACTGTGTGATCAGGATTTTTTATCAACTGGACTTTGATAAATGGGTACGTAGATAACTACTTTCTCCATATCACAAACATTGTGATATGGAAATCTGCCTTCCTGATTAAAAACCACCGTAATATCGCATCGTAATGATAAAAAAACATTCTTTTTTTTAAATCTCATTGAATAATGAAGCAACATTTATAATCGGGTTAAAGAATGTTTATGATGTACCCTAAATGCCCTTTGATCAAACACTTAGGATTTGGAAGTGAAAATTTTGTTAAACAAACCGATTACCGCATTTAAAAATATTTTTTGCGATGAAAAGCAAGAACTGATAATAAAATGAAATATTGTTAGGATGGAAAAGTTGAATATCTTCGGTACACGTGAGTGAAGTTCAAGAGTTTTATCCTCGATAACTGGGGGTTATCGATTATTGGATTTCCATACTTGTGCCTGGAAATGTAATTTAAGCAATACTGTAAGTATTGGCTAATCAGGCAACCAATCATTTAAATTGATAAAATCGATATGGGCAAAGTTATTTTCTTAATTTCAGTCATTTTGAGCTGCAGATCTCCTTCCATCTTCTTCCTGGATCAGAATTACAGTATTCGGTGAACAGTGGGTTATAGACATTTTTATAATAAACAAAAGTAGAAACAGCTAAAATAACGCTACTTTTCTAGACAATGAAGTACAACCTTTAAATTAATAATAATTTACTATTATTATAATTAATAATAATAAATTAATAATCGAAATATTCACCAAAAAAGCATGAAATGCTATGTATTAACCGTAGTACTAAAAAACGCGAATTTTGAAGTATTCACGATAACTTAGCAGCATCCTTATAAGTTCACGAGTACTTACCGAAACATTGCTTGAACCAGCCGTATTGGTGCCATAACCGGAGGATGGTAGAGATGCCAGAGACCACCGACGGTTTTCAGATGTTCTACAAGAACACAAAGAAGTAGCAGAAGTGGTGCAGTATTTCACCAAGTTTAACTATCGAATACAGTTGATCAATTAATTAAACTACAAAAAAAATCTCGCATATACCTTAGTAGCCTAATTAGGAAAAAAATTAGAACATTAAATAGAGAAACTACTAAACACTTAAGTTCACATTCAACCAATCATCTAATGACTAACAACAAGCTATTATGAATTAAATATACATTACTCCCAAACCCATTCTGGGAAGCGTTTCCAAAGCTTATTTTGGTTGGAAACTCGATTTTGGCCATTCCCCTTGCAGACCAGACATAACCAAGTGCGGTCGTCCATTCCGCTCGCTGGGTGTGCACCGGCACCATCGAACCCGTAACCACTGAGTTCGCAGACGAGCACGTTAGGTGCTGAATGGTTATTCCAACCATATTTGCATGACCTCTGACCTGACAAATGTGTTACCCTTATGCCAACAATACACAGAAATGTATTAACCCA
>CAADRB010000031.1:2692381-2707990 GCA_900708905.1 Hymenolepis diminuta
GGAGGAGAGAGGGGGTAAGAAACTCGCTGAACTTACTGTAATGATTCCAAGCGAAGATGAGCAGGTAAGTTGTGAGGAGGATTTCGTAAAGGAAGGGCAATTGAACTTGCTATCTCTGTTGTTGTCAATGGGATTCCACCTAAAAGCAGCAGTAAAAGCACCTCAGCGAAAATTAGAGTAATAAAAATTGGAAAAAATAAAATCGCCGAGATAGTTTACTGTACTCTTGAATGAAGTAGGGTGAGCCTCTAGTGACGGCAGTATCAGTAATTATAGTATTTAATAAGCTATTGAGTTCGATTATTATCCACATTTTACTCAACGTCTTGTGGATTTCTGAAGTTCATTCACGTACTACAGGACCTATTTTATAAAATTACTTCGGTTATTATAAACTATAACTAACCCCCTTGCCTGTTGAAGAGAAGTATTTCTCAACGTCCACCATAGGAAAAGGAATAGTATCTCGTAGCCTCTGAGGAACAGATGCTCCACTACTCACCCTTGATCTAATTTAACCAGTACGGTTGGACATGTCCTTAACTAGATGACCTCTGCAGACCGCTATGCCACAGGCACAAACACACATGTTAGAGACAAAACCCATTTAAGAGAGCACCCAGATTTCTACCTCATGTGAACCAACAGGATTGTTCATGTAGCAGATACCTCGTTGATTCTCATCGAATCCATAACCTTTGATAGCTACCCCGCCGGTACACACAGTGAGATAGTAGTATCAATAATTTTAAACCATTATATAAGTTAGAGACCCACAGTAGTTGGACAACAGCTTTTAGCAATAAGAGTTGTTTCTCCCATATGAATTTTGAAAATATACTAAATTAACAACAAACGGGGGAGGAGGGCAGCAGAATAACTAAAAGGCAGCATTTTGAACGCAGGGCATTTTTGTTAAAGAAGCAAAACTAAACGATAATAATTGTGGTAACAGTGGCGTTAGTGAGATTTCTTACGCACCCGCATTGGTATCAAGTCTCTGTCGTTTCGCTATTGACAAAATGAAGTAATACAAAAGGTAAAATTCTACCGCAAACAAAATCATGAGGCCGCTTACATTGGTAGCAGACTGTACACTGAGCACCGTTATTTCGATTTGGAAGAGAAGAGCGGTCTGCTTTAATTGTGGTGACAGCGGTGACTGTAGATTGGGGAGTCGTAAAAGCTGAGGGAGAAGCTTGTGCAACGATCGACAATTCATCAGCGATGGCGACACCCGAATTCATTCGAAGTTCCCCCATGGCGGGGGAGAGTGAGGAGGTTTCAGGAGGAGGTAGACGAGTTGTCAAGCGGGGACTAGGACTAGCAGGACCCCCCGAAGACAAACCGGATACCCCAGCAGTAAGCACTCGAGAAATACACGAGGACGCGGTGGGGATTGCAGGTCGTACAGGACTCACTTCCATCGGAATATGAGCAGTGGAATTCGTAGGAGGAGGTCCAGAAATGGAGGATGAGTCATCACCCCCACCACTTAGATACCGTGAACGACAACGTCCAGATGTCCCCCCACATATAATTTTAAGCCGCTGCATAGAAGAGGATTTGGAGTTAATTGGGGAGAGGCCCAAACAAGCTGCGGGGAGAGTGCGATTAAAACTGACATCAGTGTAGCCACCGTCCTCGCTGAGACCGCTATCACGCTGTAGAATTAATAAAACAGGTTAAAAACTTCAAAGGCTACATCTCTTACCAATTCATACACAATAAGGTATCACGATAGTGCCAATGCTAGCCATTCATCTCCCCCACTCTCCACTAGCTTAGCTCCATAAACAGAACACAATAAAATGGGGAGAGCAATAAAGAGGGTAATAAAAAACACTACCTAGTATAGCAAATATACTCCTCAATCTTGAAAATTAACTTAAATAGACATTAGTAAAAATGAAATCTACAAAAAATACATATTTGCGCGATTCTGCAAAGGAGTAGGACTATTAAAACTTCACCTTTTCGTAGTCCGCCATCATTAACTCCTCTCTTAAATTGTCCTTCGAATTTAGGTTTTCTACTTCCCGCTTATTATGTTTCAATCAGTATTACCCATGATGCATTCATCTTCCCCTCCGTTGCTTACTGAACTGTTCCAGCTATTTATATCCTAAATAGGAGATTTCTCTTTGCTCTGCCGGAGCAATTTTCAGTTGTACACTTATGTTTTTCTTCAGTCTATCTCTCTTCTACTTTATCATTCAATTGCTGGCTATTCCCTTAGGTTCCTTTTAGATTTATTTCAGCTTTCAACTATCTACCTATTAAGCTTCACTTTGTTCTACCTATGACATTCTGCTTAGTAAATATCCATCTCCAAGTATCTGACTTCTCCTTGTTCTGCCTGCGCCATTTTCGTTCGGGTCTATTTCTTCATTCAATCTTGCTTTTTCTGAAGTTGGTAGAAGCTCGGAAAGACGATGGCTTAACATAGTACCCATATAACAAGTTGATAACCACTAAACCATAGCCCCCTTCTCAAAAATCCTTGACGATATTTTAAGCGACTAAGGAAAGAATCTAATCAAAGCTGCAAAATGCATTGCTTAACCTAATCAACAACTGAAAGTGATGAGGAAATATCAAACCATGTTTCCTATGTTACAATCTTCTCTACAAAACTTCTGGAAAAGCGTTAGCAACACTGGACTTCAGCGTGGAGCCTTTCTAATTGAGAAGCCTGAATTCCGTCAATCCTCTCGTTGGTCAGAATTAATAAAATCACTGAATGTGCACCAAAGAGCATCGATCTTGTGAGTTGTAAGTTGATAAACGTGCAAGTTGACCACTGCACCAATTTAAAAATGTCACTTAAAGCCTATGAATCAGTTAGGCTGACTTAAAAAGTGGCATACTTTATATGCGTGACAGTTAGACACCAAGACTTTTTTTTCAAAATATACTTTCTACCGATATTGTTGCTCTTATAACAGGTTTGCGGAATGTTAAGCGATATGTATATATAGATGCAATTAAACACTTCAAAAAATTAACTAAAGGATCCATCCGAATGTTCCAACTAGAATGCATTACTAGATGTAAAAAATGTAAAACTCTGGCCTTTTTATCACAAAACTTAGACCTAATATGGAGTTATTTGCCTGGACGGAAAAAAGCTGCACAAACACAGATGATCACAAACACCAGATGACCAGCAGAAATTTTTTTTCTCAGTTTATTACACAAATCCTATTCAAACTCAACCTGTGCTGCTTTTGTGAACGATACCAGGCCACCATTTGAAATATAAAATCTGATCGACATTGGAAATATCAAATTATTTTCCCTTAAAACGCCACTGCTAGTCTCATCTACATTCTCATGACTGTAAAACTGCAAATGAATAAAAGTGGTAAGGCAAACCATTTCATCAAATCAACTGCTCAACTTACTATCGCGGACATGAACTCAAGCAGAAACCCGACAATCAAATCATGAAAATTGATGTATAGACCATTTCGATATTACAAGGTGAGTAATACCTCCTAATAAGTGAACCCAACGCTTCTGAAACCCCAATAAAGTGAGACTCTTGATATCATAACTTTGTAATACACTTCCATTCTACCGCTGTTTTATCTCTTACTGTATTACGTCACCGTTTTGCGTACTCAGATGATATGTCATGTTTAAAACTAGTAAAGTTTTGGCGTATTTTCATGGGCTATAATAATAAAACCTGCTCTTTCTTCCTAAAATTCTGCAGTCATAATCTTAATAGTAAAAAAAATGAATTTCTAGGCAATAATAAATGCCAACAAGGGCGTAACTATTGACATTTCTCGCAAAAGTGAAGATTGTCAAAAAATTCTTATTCATCGGATTCGCTAACTAAATCCGCCAATTTCACTGAAAATTAAAATTACACGTTTTTTGATACAAGCTAAAATTATCATTTTAATCAAATTAACATGCTACTTATCAAAATTACAAAACTCTAACTAAGACTGTCAGCTCAGCTGACCTGATCTACCTGAATTGTCGATATTTCATTAACAAGTTCATGAATTTTAATAATGCTAATTTTAAAAGAATAAATTCGATCTGAACGAGGAAGGCAAAACAAATAAACCAACAGATGACCAAACAGACCAAAAGCAGAATTTAAACAGTTTACCTTATTTCCAAATTAAAAATGATCTATAATAACAACAATAATCGCTAATTGCGATCCGATCATCAAAATCCATACAGTACGAAACTTTGATTCGGCCTCAACGAGAAAAAAAACGGAAGCAATAGCAATATTAATATGAAGTAGCATGAAACAACTTTAACACTAAAAGAAAATAACTTACACAACTAGAGAAGAGGTTAGGCGCGGACTGGCCCATATAAGCCCGCCGCATTCTCACAAGGTTGCTCCCAGTCGGATGACCTATTACGAGGAGAGGTGAAAAGGTCAGAAGTGGTAAAAATATAAGAGAGGAAGAGAGAAATAGCTTAACACGCACCTGGAATCGACGAACAGCAACCAATAGCTGGACTAGCTATAGAGGGGGGATTGCTAATTTGAGCCTGAAATGAAGGAGGCATAAGGAGGGAGGACCGATGAGAAATCGATGACGCCGCGTCATCCCAAGCACTGCAAACAGCGCCCGTTCGATTAATCGGAGCTGGTCTTTCCCCAGACCTCTGCCTGCCATGTTTGTCATGGAAACAGAACTGAGGGGAGATGGAGAAAAGAGAGCCACTGGCACCTGACGCTAAGGCGGGAGCCGGAGACGAACCACCGGGAAGTTGAGAGGAAGCTTCTACGGCTTCCAAAGAGGATAGGAAGTGAGTGGGGGAGGGAACATTTACCGAGAGGGATGCGGGTCGGAATCTCGAGAGACGACAGGAGTCTGCGACACCGAAGGATGATGTGCGCTGAAGTGCGGCTGTTGATGAGGACTCCTGAGAATCAGGAGCTCCACCCTCAATATTGATGGATGATGGAGAATGACAAGGATGGCTACTAGAATCCTCCTTTTCATCCTCCGTTTTCTGTTCACTATCATCTGTTCCGCCACGGACAAAGGGACTGCCGCACAAACTCGAACTCAGACTCCGATTAAATGAAGAAAAACCAGTGAACTAAAAGAGAAAGATAGAGCTATTGAATATAGGATACGTGTAACAAAAAGAAGTTTTAAAAGACAGACTGCCTTCACTGAGTTGGAAACAGGAGAAGCAACACATTTGCTACAGCGGAACGAGGATTGACGTGAAAATCTAGGATTTAAGAAAGCTAAGCCGTCAGGTTCATCAAAGGAGGAGGCAGAGACATTCAAACTACCCCTTCGACTGGCTATCAGTCGATAGCGAGTACGTTCCTGGAATTCAGCCAGATGTTGGAGTTCTAATTGAGGGTCAAAGCTGCTACTACAGCTACTGCCACTGCCACCATCGGCATGCTCAATTGGTCGTGATTGAAAGATATTACTGCGAGAACGCTGGTAGACATAGCGATATTTTTTAGTAAGTTCATCACTACTACCACCCAATTCTTGCATGTGTCGTCGTTTTGGTGATACGATCTTACTTTAACTGCGCGTATTGTATTTAATATAGTTTATGAAACCGCAGTGCTAATTGGTGAAAACAACACACCCTATCACACAACAGTGATTCCCTCTCGAAATAAAACGCGACTCGAGAACAACCTACGCGAAATATAAATTGTGACAGATAACTGCATATGTACCATTTCGGCCCCACCTGTTAGAGTCTCAACTTCATTCTCCAAGCGACATGGATAAAAGGTAAGAGCGTGGATATTATATTTACTCCAACTTACCCGACAATCTCGACTCTGAGATAATTGCCGTTCATTTCGACAGCTTTGTAAATTAGCCCAAAGTCGAGCAAACTCCTCACCATTAAGTGATTCAGAAAATGTAGATTCAATGGTACCGATTGGTGCGGAAAGGAGATCCTCGAGAGTACATTCATCAGAAAGACTGTGTAATGCCTTGTCTAAATTGATTTCCTGAAGGAATTGAATAAGTCTAAGTCGGCCCTTAGGAGAGCAATGGTTTGCTGCATTTCTACGTCTTCGCAATCCAGGACTACATTTTGCACTACGACTTCGATCAGAGAAACGGGATGATGATGTGTCGTTAGATATATTTTTGGACGAACATTTAGGATCATTAGGAATGTCGCTCATTCTCTACAAGAAATTCCTTCGATTTCAATTCGATATTTCATATGACGGGAACAACTTAGATAAAACGATATTTCCAACCAATCAAGAAGGGAAATGGCAAAATCAGACCGTGATAACCTTCAAGAAGAAACTAAAACAAACATTTTTAATATTTAAAACATTATTATTAACAGTGCACGCAGTAAAAACAAATTCATATCTCTAAATAGTTTTTCATTTATGTTTTATGTATCAAAATATTGCATTTTTTCATAAGCAACTATAAAAATTCCCAATTAAATATAGCATCGTTTATTATCAAATTAGAGACGTGGTTTGGTGCATACATGTCTGCCAATACTAAGAATTTAAAGGACTGCGTCAATAGGAATAAACACTGTGTAAACCTTTGTTTTATGTGATTTACAATTATACAGTACCTTCTTTGCATATACCACAATATCAAAATTTATAGGAGGGAACAGATATAAGGCTGTAAAAATTAACTGTGCCATTGGGAAAAGAGTGGGGAAGTGGGCACGAAGGCTATAACAATCAATGACTGGTATTACTTTAGACAAAGAAGTTCGGAAAAAGACGCGCGAAATTTGAGAGTCAAATTACACGGGATGATAAATGTTTTAATTTTATATTTCCCATGCGAATTAAGCAAGTGTTGACGCAATGTCCTTTATAATGAGGGCTTTCTATTAACACAAATTTTGTACATGGCAATTTTATTTGTCTGTGTAATAACGATATGGGTATCGGGGCCACATCGGCCGAATAGAAGGAATAAGTCAAGTCACTAATATCGCCAGATCAGTTCAGAGGTGGCAGACAGGCCACCTCAATTTATTATTAAGTAAATTAGGTTTATATATAAAGCATTTCTGTGTGTGTTGGTGTCTCAGCGTGATGATAGACACTTGTTTAAGTATCTATGTGCAAGCACGCAAACACACAGCGGGGCCACCTGTAGACACCATAGGGGAGATCTTATCGTAAGTCAATCATGTCTAATCGCCAGATGTTGATGGACATATGCTGGACATAGCAGTTTGCTACTGGTGTGTACTATTTACTTTTTACTGCTATTTTTACCTGTTTCATAATGGTCACATCGTATGACCCAAAACCTTTCCTCACTTAGTGAGGAGTTGCTACTTTGAAGTTTACAGCATCGATCTGAATGAGCTTTATGTTGGATGTTCAAATAGATTAGAATGTTTATTTTCAAGTGCTAAACATATGATTAGGACTCACTGTGATTCCAGCAAGTTTCCTTATTCTTTCAAAGTAACAAAAAATAGCTTTCAGAATTGCTATCACTTGTTATACATATATGTCAATAAATATGTGCTACTAATGTTAAAATGGAAGAAGTGAATTAGATCAAATAAGTATATATTAGTCCAAAAACACGTGTGATTAGTATGAGCTATGCCGTGAAATGATTTATGCAATGGCGTATCTCGAATACGAATTTATATCTAGAAGATGTATAGCATCACTGGTAAAATTGGAAAATTTTGCTGATTCTACCTGCTCCTAAGTAATACATAAGAAGTAGATGCTGCAAACTACTGAAAATTATCGGTAATATGTTTTCCAAAGATAAACTTCCCAATGCCCATTAAAACAAGTGAATATAAAAAATATTCCTTCTTCGTAACATTGATGTCCAAATACTACGAAAGTTGACGCCGATACGAAATTTTTCAAATACTTAAAATACTAAACTTGTATGAGATTTCAATAAAAATATCCCACTTGGAATGTTTCACATGTCTTTGCTTATTTCCAATAGTAAATCGAAGGTCTGATCAAATTCTGTGAATTATATTACAAATCTGTTTAATTTTTAAACTAACATTACTTTATAAGACTGGATCACTATAAAAGTGTCACTTGGAATTTTGTTAATTTTTGAAATCCTATAATAAATCCGTTGTCACAACATTTTGATGAATACCTTTAATAGGTCGACTAAGCTCAAATTTACTACCATGCATCTTGTGTGATAAAATCACATTATTATCTGTACTATCTGTAATTATGCACAGTGCTTGTTTTAAACATTCTTAGGGAGAGAGGTACCAATAACTTTTTTCCACATTCACTAAATGTGATTATACCAACCACCACCAGAAACTTTCACTCTTAAGAACCAACAACTAGCACAGTTTTCTCTAAGCCATCTTCAAAGCTTTGCTCCAGCCGAAGAGAATGCTCTTGAAATATATCAAGGTAAGAATATAAAGTAGCTCAGATCCAGTTAATAAAACTACTGTAAAATCCTATTTCGAATGAGAAGTCCAGGAGATGAGTTGGAAAAATGTGTATTGGACAATTGGAAATGAATGAGAGAGGAAAAGAGATAGGAATAGAGGCAGGAATTGGGAGGAAGAAGGAGGCATCAGTATTGAGCGAGAACATCTGGATTGTTAAAGATAGAGGCGAATAAAAATACTATGAGAGAGCTGTGTGGTTATGCGTCCATTGTTCCGCTACGAGCAACTACTTAAAAATCGCCAACCAACAATTAAATATGAATAAGTGTTGGTGAAATACATAGAGAGACAGAACATGCCTATGAGTCAGAGAGTGTAGGTACTACGAGTGCCCTATCGAGCACTCAAGTCATGTGTATTATTCTGTCATAACAAGAATAAAATCTTGCTTGTAAAATAAGTGATTATGGAGATATAATGAATCTAAACCTTCAGTCTTGAAAAATGGCATACAATTCAGTTGTCAATTGAAAAAGGTTCTAGCTTAATGTAATAATAAGGCACCAATCTTTTACTTCATATAACTCTATTTTGATTAAATATAATGTCGAAACATACACATCTAAGTATGCATTTTAAACGAACTTTAACTGACAATTTTTTTCTCATATGGACTTGTAATAAACAGTCCTGTGATGGTATTACGCTGAAAATAATCGGCTGGGCAATTAATGAATTAGAATCGAGTCTTGTAAACAACTTTTCATTTGTATTTCTCTACCTCCGTTTTGTCCTATATGCCACTATTATCCCTATGATCTACTCTTCATATCTATTAATATGAATCTTATTAATAAATCATAGCTATAGTGTTCATGTCTTGTCTGGGGATAATCAATTCCCACAATTTTTCTCAAAGTCGCCTACCATCCTTACATATATGCGGGCGCACTCGCTCCAGACAACGTGATAGCAACTGTTATCAATCCGGTGGAGTTTTGATGCCTCTACATAAACAACATGAAGACAACTTTTATTCCCATATAGTGCCTTTGATTAATAAAATGCGTTGGTTTAACTGCACATTCTGTCTAGGCGTTCTCTCTCTCTAGTGTGATATGTCATACCAGCAGAACTAGATCGCCTACCATTACCACAGCTTAGAGGAGTCATACTTCATAAAAGTGGTCAATTGAGCAGCTTCAAAACTTATCATTTGGATATAATAACTCTAATTTTTTCTGAAAAAATATTAAACCAAAAGATCATAATCAAGGATGTCTTTTTTCGGGTAAGAGTAGCCGAATTCATAAGAGATGCCTTAATTACCGGAGTAAGAAATGGATAAATGGAGTGAGTTTTATTGGAACCTGTTTATCTGGTCATTCATCTAAAGCAGTATTTAAGTTACAGCGAACTAGAGATTTCGAACTAGATATTACTGCCTTACGAGATGCCGTCAATTAAGCTAAGCTTCTACTCCGGCAATCCAAAGGACCCAAAAAAGGAGTAAAGTAGGGAGGGAGACAATATGTATGAGAGCGAATGATGTGCATGTATACGCAGAAGGGGCAAAATAAAAAGATGGAATGGTTCAGATCACCGTTAATTAGGGAAAACTAAGGCATCAAAGATCACCCAAAGCACAATTAAGCGGTTTAATTGCTCTAATTAAATAAAACCACTTAGAGTCACACAATGGCTTTACTGGAGAGTTTGATGTCACAGCAGGAATTCAGTCGCTCAATTTATCGTAACTAGGACGTGGTAACAGCCTTTAAGCCGAGATACTTAGGTCCCTGAGACTATTAGTGATGAGCAAGGTCGAAAATATAAATCTAAGAATTCAGTAAATGTGATTACAACGAAATTATTAATGCGATAAGAAATTGGGTTAACAATTAATAATGATAATCATTTTTGTCAATTTGTCTAATTGCGTGTTTCCCTTAGCACGAGATTATCTGTTCCCATAGCGACCCTATAAATATTTTAAATTCATGGAATAAACCTCACAAAAGTCCTACAAGTTGTTAATTAAATTCTGCAAAACATTTTACTATTCATTCAAACCCAAATAACGATTACAATATTTTACGTTAGAAAAGTAAGACACGAACCCACTGCCTAATTGAATTTGTTTTCCCTCTCTATCCTGATGTCTTTGTGAAGACTGTTAGACAATAGAAGTGTATAGGCGACTTAGCTGCAGTTCTTTAAGTATATACGGCTTAATCTGATATTGATGGTCATGAAAAATTTGGTATAAATCGAGCAATCTAAGTTAGCATTTCGGGAAGTTAGTCATGACACACCCGATAAGAGTGACAAGTATAACTAATTATACAGAAGCAGCAACATTCAACCGAAGTTATGGTAGAGAGTGGACATAGTAATTCTTAACTGTTTGTATTTTGGAAACCTGTTTTTAAAACAAATAAAAATTATCAATTATCCCTAATCTTTTTATAACGTCAGTTATCAAGACTTAGCATTTATATTCACACCAAAAATAAAAAATTTTAAACAGTGCAGCCTTCACTGTAAATATATTTACAATTGTCAAGAGATAATGTCTGAAAATAGTGTTAGGGCATTCGTACCATAAACCTCACGTACGCTCCCGATAAGATAGGTAAATTCAACAAAACCATTCTTAACATTATTTCCACAATTGTACTTATGTATTTTTGATTGCTGTATTGGGCTCTCCAAGCATGTCACAAAAGATTATGAGTCATAATTTAAAATCAAAATGTGAAAAGATTTTTGTACTTATAGTTTCCATATTTTAGATTTAAGGCAATTCATATTATTACAAATTTAAAGTTTATCAACATAATGGTAAATGGAAGAAAACATTCAAAATCCATTATCCGAGAAATAAAGCCAACCAATATCTTGGAGATGAAATTGGTAAAAGAAAAACGGTGCTATTAAACTGAAAATATGAAAATTTAATTGGCAGCAAAGCAGAACTATTTGTGAAACTTCTGCTTCTCCCAAAGTAAAAATTGAAACTAGGGACCCAATCAACAAACGTAGAAAAACAAGAAGATTGACTTCTTAAGTAACACAAAAACCGGATAGTTTACATAACAGTGTATGAAAAAACCTTTTACGACATCTGTTATTGCAATTAAATTTATTCAGTGTGTTTTACAAATATCCAGTTAAAACACAAAGATATATACGCTTTATGTTACTCATTTCCTTCAAAAATTTTAAAATTTCGATATAAAAATAAAATAAAGGCTTAAGTTAAAAACCAGAGCCTCGAGCAGAGAAAGTGTAACCCAACTAACGTTACACTTCAAAAGCTCGCTGTTGGAGGCCAAGGTTCAGAATAGCATTGGGTCATTAAAACTAAATTAATTCGGAATCCAAAATATTAATTTTTAAATTTTTGTTTTATATGAACTTAGTTATAAATTATTTTAATAGTTTGTTTTCACTATTAAAACTTCCTTTCCAACAAAATTTTTGTGGAGTTAACGAGATTTTGGTAACCAGATCCATTTTTGCGTCATTACCAGTCTGTAATGATACCGTTCTAAAATACGTTTTTTCTTTTTTAAACCCTCCAGTCATGATTCCTTTTATTCAGCTTTCTTAATCTTTCACAAAATATCCATAACGCAAATATAGGTAGCTAGTAAATATTTTCTATATAGTATATTGACTGCTTTACTGTTTATCAACTAAATATAATATTTCAAATATTATTAATTTCGATTTGAGAAGAAATTTTCTAATGCATCTACTAATGTGAGGATAATTTGTTCTCTGCAACAATAAGCGACGTTGAGTTATATTATTATATTTGATGGTAGTAATTACCTTAAACTTGCATCTTGGTTTGCAACTTATGGCTGATCTAATAAAAGGCAATTTTATTTATAATCCTCCTCTCTGTTTACGGCAAAAGAAGTACTTTTAACCAGACATCATTGAGGAATTTATTTTGATTAATTTTCTTCACACACAGAGAAGACGATCAATTTCTATGATCACAATATCACTTTCACAAATAATCTACGGTCCTACCAGTTTGCTCCCTATATAACGGTGTATTCAATTAAATATTTCGATTAGACCCATGTCTCGGCTTTGGCTGGAATTTATATGATTTCTATTCAAAATAGTCTCAGTAACTATATAATGTTTCCTTTCTCCAATTTGACTTGAATTCGTGAAAACATTTTCGTCTTTCATGAAATTAGCGTATATTTTTTAAGCAGTATTTCTTTCGAAACTTCACCTACACTATATATGTGCATTTGATATGCGTCAGTGTTGATTTACTTAACTGGTTCAAATTTAATTTAAATATGAGGGAATTCATTTGATACTTTCGATCATATGTTGTACGGAAAGTCTTTTTTCTCTTTCTTAGAATGTAATTTAATTAGTAATGTCAGTTAATGTTGTGACATGGTAACTTATGGCACATTTCATAGCTGGTTTTTGTTATAACCAGCAGATCTCCACTATAGTGTCCACAGGTGGTCCCGCTGTGTGTTTGCGTGTTTGCACCTAGATACCTAAACAAGTGTCGATCATTACGCCGGGACACCGACAACAAGACATGACTGACGTCTAACGAAGATAGGTTTTGTATAAAAATCTAATTTACTTATTAATAGACTGGAGTGGCTTGCCTGCCACCTCTGAACTGATTTGGGGGTATGAGTGACTTGACTTACTCCAAATATTCGATCAATGTGGCTCCGATAGACTTACGTCATTACAGTTTTAACTAACTTTTCTTATTATATTTGTAATAGATTTACAACTTGTTTAAAAAAACTGTTTTCCCTACCTATCTCAGTTTAGTTTTGCCCAAATCTATATTGAAAGAAAAGTATCGGCTTTATTAATAATGGCATATTGAAGTCGATTTTAATCGGTCACATATGAAATGTAAGCACTTTAAATACTTCCCAAACCTATTTAGGAAAATATTTTCTAATAGTAACCTCGGATAAAGAGGGACATAATAGAGCTTTCCAGATGATGATTTCGAATTCTGATTCTATACTTAACCATTACGATTCGCTATTTCGCTCATTGATTATGCACCAATAGGCAACAAACCCAATGACCCTTGATAAGCATCTGCATCATTAGCACCCATGACTTTTATTCTGTAGCATTTGAAATGACCAGTCATATTACTTAGTACTGATCACTAAAGATAACCCAATAATGAACTCACTATCCAAGACGTATGTTGGAAACTATTATCCTCTAAGGAGCCTAAAAAGTTTATTCTTGTGTCTTTTTTTTAATACACGATAATAACTCAGAAAGCTCACGATTACCAGGTATTAGCAGGACCTTGGACATTAATTTTTGTAAAGGAACAATATTCTGAGCCTTAAATAACCTCTCAACACAACGAATTGTGTAATCTGCCACACACTGTTTATAAGGCCGGCAAAATTCTCACCCTTACTAAAATCTTCCAATTACGTGAGTGCATACAACCGCACCGCGGCCGTGCGCCCATACTGTCACGTGCGCGAGCTGGTCGATTTCTGACGCGTTCGCTGCATTGGACACAGGCGATTGGTAGGCTACATAAAACGAGGACCAACACAGCTGCTGCTGCATTAGCACCTATGTTTCTGGTGTGTTGTGTGTCCTAGGCCATTTGCTCTCTCCCTTTTGCTCCTTCGCTCGCTCTCTTTCGTATTTCCAATGTCATATAACTGGGACAAAGTGCTGGGTTAATATTATCCCTCTTCTCCTAGAAGGAGAAAACATAGAAACAATTAAAATCAGCATTAGTTCGAAAAACTGTTTTATGTGAACCGGGAAGTTAACTGTTTCCTCCATTCTGCATAGTGCTTAGCAATTTTAAATCATGTTTACTTTCCTATCATGTCGAATGGTTCAATTTGAGAGTTCATTTTTAAGCAGTCGGCAAGTTAAATTGAAAATTTGAATAATGCAGATAGTTAACTGCGTTGCACGCATTGCAGCTTAGTTGATTTTGTTAACGACCTTATGAATCTAATTGATCGATCCTTATATAAGAGGTAAATTTAGTCATGTTGAAAAACCGATGCAAAATCTGCGTGTGTGAAAGAACTAATAGCAGTATTTTTGTTGCCGAATAAAACGCGAAAACCGCCATTTGAATAAATTTTGCTAAATAAAACTGTCAAATTCCTAAACTTCGTGGTTCATTTATAAGAAGAGAAGTACTGACAAGTTTGAACGCCGTAAATTGTCGTAAAATTTCATTTTCACCGATGCAAGGTCATTTTAAAAAGTGCCAAACTTTACATACAGTCTTATTTAAACATGACATGGTAAATCGCAAGAGTGAATTTATGGAAGTTTGATTGGTAAAAAATCGTCTGAAATACGTTTTAGACCTATGACCATTTAAATATTAATATCTAAGTCTAGTAATGTAGCAGTCATCAGAATCCTGATTTATTATAATCATACAGTCTAGAATCATCCTGCTACCTTGACCATCATAAAAATCTCACTTGTTTAGACCAATTGACGGGTCTGCAACTCTTCAGGTGGGAGTGGCGCTACTAATCTTTTAAAATTGATCTACACGAATTTATAACTTCTGCATTCAGACGAATTTGGACCGGACTGAGACTAAGAAGATTTAAATAAAACCAACGACTACCACAGTTTTTGACCACATGCTCAGAAAGCATCGAATACTATCAAATATCTCAAGATATGAACTTTTTAAGGACAGAGGGGCCCTAACTGCAACTGGAGCTCTGCAGAAATATTGGTTTCAAGATTGAAATTCCCCAGACTAGCCCTTCTCCCCTTCGCGATAAATGGTATACTGAAAGCTAACACATTGGCTGAAATGTCCCGGGTCTAACAAAGAAAACAGTTTTTTGGTTCAAAATTAGCTTTATTCATCAGCGTAATCTCCATCAAGAGTAACGCAATCATTCCAGCGCCGCTCTAACATTTCAATACCACTTTTGTAGAACGATTTATCTTTTGCCTCAAAATAGGCCTCATTTTCAGCGATAACCTCCTCATTCGTGCGAAATTTCTTACCGGTGAGCATTTTTTTTCAGGTCTGCTGGGAGCCAAATCTGGCGAATATGGTGGATGTGGGAGCAATTCGAAGTTCAATTCATGTAGTTTTGCCATTGTTTTGATTGACTTGTGAAACGGTGGGTTGTCTTGATGAAACAAAATTTTTTCTTTGCCATATGCGGTCGTTTCTTTGCA
>CAADRB010000031.1:2708394-2779893 GCA_900708905.1 Hymenolepis diminuta
GCCAACACGTTCTTTTCATATCTTTACGATGTCAGCTAACTCACGCAACTTCAAAACGATTTGTGGATTGTTTTAATGTTTTCCGGTGTTACCGCCTCATTTGGACGTCCACTGCGTTCTGCACCATCGGTGTCTCTACGACCACGTTTGAAGTCAGCAAACCAAGGTTTTATTGTTGTTTCTGATGGAGCGGAGTCCCCATAACACCTTTCAAGCCATTGCTTCGCTTAAACGGTAGTTTTTTCCCATCTAGAAGCAGTGTAAAATTAGAACACGAAATTGTTTTTGATCCATTGTTTTGAAAATAATAAAAGTAGCGTCATTCTTAGCACAATAACTCCCAAACTAATGAATAGAATATCATGAAATTTTAAGAGCTGTCCTTTGAAGGTTAGTATTAACTGAAAAAAGGTGACTGCAATAAAACTAGCGCCATCTATGTGTTAGACCCGGGACTTTTCAGCCCATGTGTTATGTATTCCTTGTCCAAATCGTGTCTTTGATACTATGAAAGAAGAGAGAATGAATACGTGCAGTCATTCTTTTAAGAGGAATATATGGAAGTTTTAAAGAGCATCCCGCAGTAAATGCTTATACAACAGCAAGGATATATATTAGGAATTTTCCAATGTGACATGGGGCACTGGATCGGAGCAGTGTATTTGGTTTCGTTTAATATAGCAAACATTTTCTTCGGCGAAGGCTGTTTACCGTGAAGGAAGAAGTTCCTTTAGATAATGTTGGTGCCTGGAAGGACGTCAGTAACGCATTTGGACTTTAATAATATGACAACATCATTACAAGGCTAAACAAGGTGGAGACAGCAATTGTTGTTGGGCAGATTTTGGAGGGACGACCTTGTGAAGTGTAGATCACCCTTTCTACTAACCATCTCAGTACATGAACCAGCTGTAATCCTGGGTGCAAACATCCCACGCATGCACCGCTTAAACCAACTGACTTCAAGTATGCAAATCTAATCTCATTTATGGATTAAATTTAATAGATTATTCTTTCAAAAAATCACACAATTTGTGCTTATGGTATTCTGTAGTGGAGTTTGAGATTACGGATTAGAGCCTCTACGCGCATAACCAGCAGCTGCACATTCAGTTCATTTGAATTAACGATCGTGTTAAAGATATGATTGGCAAAAGTAAATATAAGATTTTAGTCCTGGAAATAGGATTTAGGACCTCTGTTCTTAAAAAGCTTTTTTCCTTGAGATTGTTGTGAGCTTTCGGTTGAAGCTTGGCTTTCAAGTCAAGTGGATGAAATTTGTGGTAAATACTGGTTTTCTAGAGCGAAGATTTGAATTAATTCGTAATTCCTTGTTCTAGCTTTTAAAAATTCAGCTTAACTTAGTCTAGTTACGGAAGAAAACACACTCCAATTGATCGTCTTTAGAGTTACAAAACCGTGAGTTAGTATAAGCTAACCAGTGATTAATACTACTAAAGTTACTGGTAGCTTTTAGTTTTAGTTAATTAATTATAAAGTTTGAGAATTTCTTTTCCCGAACTATATAAAATATGTTCAGTATTACTTTTCCAAAGTGTGGAAAGTTATTCTGATTACATATTAGTACTAATCATACCTGTTATAACTACCGTTGCAAGTTACAGAGCAATTTCGGAAACCTAAACATATAAATTATAATAAAATTTTTGATCAGTTTCATTTCATTGATTAATTTTAGATATTTGTAAGTCTATCATAGATTTCATATCGTCTACATGATCTGAAGAGGAAAAATCGATTAGCAGCTGATAACGTCATAATAAGGTCAGAGGTATTTTCTCTAGAAGTAAATCCGCCTTGTATTTCAGTTGCATCATCGATTACTTTGTTCTAATATACCTGCCGGAGAACAATGGATGAGACTTTAAAGTTGGGATTTTCCTTGATTCTCTGTGATCCTGTTTTCTTATCATACTTTTAATAAAACCTTCGTTTCATTCGAACATTCAAATCAGTCTCTTGAGAGGTAAAAGTTAATATAATTAAGCATCACTTAAATCTCAGTGGACCACTCGCAAGTCTCAATTAAGTGATACTACTGATTTAATGAGATCTAAGTTGCATGAGATTAACACCACAGTTGTCAAATTACTGTGTTTCCTATTGACAGTTGTTTCTCTCTTAATTGACCGTAAGTAAAATTAGCTGAAGGTTATAGCTAATTTTTAAGATAACTTTCCGAGCTTTTAAAGAACCACTGACAGAAGGGAAAATAAATAAAAATTACCCATTAATAAAGTGTTGTCATCGAAAATCGGAGTTGGGAAAGTTCTGAAGGGAGATAAAAAATGAGTCTCTACGCACTTAACGATAAAGTAATACGGAAAAATAAATATCACCCATTAAAATGCCTCTATTTTTTTGGAATTTATGAGTAGGCATCTTGCCATTGTCCATTTTAGAATTGTTTGAAAATAGGCTTCCTTAGAGAAATAAAAAATTGATTGTTGGTAACATTCATTTTTGTTTCGACATTAATTTATCCCCTATCTGATTTATTTTCACTTGAGCTTAGTATTGATCTTCATACATGGTAATTTGACTTATTAGAATTGTTTGTATAAATTTCGGATCGATACTACTTAAGCAAGTATCTTGAATATTAATTATTTTAACCCTAAAATCATGTTTACCTTAGAGGAAGGGAAAAGGCAGAGACTGATCAATCGATTACATTCTAGTGGAAGAAGATGAATTTACTTTTAACTGGAACTGAATATTACTTTCGCAACCACATCTGGTTACAAATGACGCTTTCGGCAGAATAGTTCGAAAATGGGTATCAAACTTTCCAAATTTTATACAGAAGTGAAATGTCCTTATTGTGAAGTATTCAGCATCTAAAATTTCCGTCTTTAAAGAGTTTTATTTCCCTTTTTCTGTTATTATTTTTAATTAGCTTTAAAATATCAAAATGAATAAGCAACTGGACTAATTATGTGACAAAACAAAAGTATTTATTGATGTAATTCTGCGTAGTAACAAGTTTTTGCGCTGTGTGCTCATATGAGATAATAAAGGTCAAAAATGCAACGAATAAAAATAATTTCATATTTACTCAGGTAAATAAAAAATTGAGTCACAATGACATAACTAAAAAAGTCTGCTGTCAAGTTATGACACCGAAGACACTATTAGAAACACTCTTGGTATCGTTTAAATTTTTACTCCCTAAAATAACGATTCTGCAGCTATTCTTAGAATTAATTCCATTCTGCAGCTAGAAGAGCATAAAAGGGAATGAGAAGGCTTGAGTTAATAAACATTTGTTTTTCAACCATATTTCATTCATTTAGTTGCATCATTTGGGTAGAGCTCATATAATTTGATTTGATTTGTAATAGATACAAATCTTGATTTATTTTATAACTGGTTCATTTTAAAACAGTTTATACCTATAAAGACATTGTCTTAGGGATACCAATGTGGGAAAGAGAAAACTTACTAATCTGTGTCTCAGCTAAGTCTTATAAACTGAACTACTCAAAGATAAAAAGGACACTAAGATGGAGCTCTTAACATATCGAGAACTATTTATATAAATCCAGAAGTTCAAGAGAGAGTACATCTTTACTAGATCATATATCAGTATGCTGTGAAAATGTATGATCCTGGGGCTTAATACAGATATCGAAACTGGAAAGCTAAAACTGTAACTAAGACACGGGTAACTTTTAGATATGGAGGTTTCCGTTTACAGGAGAAAATCGATAAATAGGCTAAAATGCTGGGGTCGGGGGAACGAAGTGAAGACGATAGAAATTCGGGTTACATTGAGATGCTACAGAGGGAGAGGTACCGAAATTATGCTTCCAAAAATATCTTAAATAAAAGAATAAATTAAAAAGAGTGCAGATAAAATTGTAGCACTAAAGAATTCTAACTTTTCGGCACCAAAAACTTCGATTTTCACTCGTCCTTCCAGGAAATGTAATAATAACAGCTCTAGATTCCCTTGTTCTTTGACTTAGACTTTAATTAGTGATTTTTCATTCTTTGATTAAAAGGACAAAAATTAAAAGGTATGATATTGAAAAATTACTTATGTAAATTCTTAAAAAAGGAGTCATTTTATTTTTGTAAATGTGGGCCTTCAGAATAATAACTACAACGAGATTTGAATAATAATTGGCTCGTCATTATATTACCATTTAATTCACCAAATCTATTAAATGGCTGTTTTGAAATTTATACATTTTCCCATTTATTATCATATAAGTAACCAAAAGAAAAAATGCCAAAGTTAAATTCTAATTTATAAACGGCCTTTATCGCTAGTTCGATGGCGTTGAAAGATGACTCTCTATGCACTTCCAAAACTACCCGGTATTCGCATCCTCTATGAAAATACTTCAGTTTTTCTTCCAAGTAACCTCAGTGACATCTTTATGTCCCTATGACGCAAACATCCCCATCAGCCACGTCTAACGCGTCTATCGGTTCCCCCCTTCTATAACCGCCCGTTTCATTAAAGGCACACTGCACTCATACCTTACGCGCGTCCTTCCCCAAATGACTCATATAAATTGCTTTTGTATTTCCATGCACACATGCGAGACACATGCTTGTCAAGCACCTGCTCCTACTCACTTACGCCGCCCTCTCATCGCCTTTGTTTCTCATCCCTCTTACCCGCTTGAATCCTCATGATGGTTTACTCAACACATTTTGGCCTGGTCATTTCTTGGTGTTCTGGTCTGTAACTGTTGCTCCTGGTGTTAGCTATCAGCCGTCAGTTGTTAACCACAATAGCGTCGCTTGGATCATATGATAAAGCCTTTGAGAGAGGTTGAAAAGTCTTAAAACATATGCGCATGCGCCTTTTTGTCCAGAAATACGTAGCAGCTCATTTTTGATACATTTCGGCTGGCCAATAAAATAAACATTTGTTAAGTGGTAGTTAATGCACAACTCGTTTCGTGCACTGTTTTGAGGATAATGTATGTACCTGCGATCTAGAGATGAAATAAACGTTGGAAAGTGCATTTAGGTCACTCAAGACTCAAACACGAGTTAGGGACTAGAATTTCTATATAAAAATAGCTATAAACGTTGGCTATTTGAAGTTACATTTATTAAATTACAACAATAATCATTATGATTATTCATTTCAGCCCAAAATCTTTTACAAATTTTAATCATTGGGGAAACTTCTGAATAAAGGGAATAGCAAACGAGTCCAAATAAGGCGTGAGGCGGGAAAGGTCAAAAAGAAGACATTAAAGTCAGATCATCAAGAGACTTACTTTGTTGGCATTATGGACGCAGAGATTTACAAATATTTTCATAAGGAGAATAATTTACTTTGAATTTTCCTATTATTCAAATTTCTTGAACTGACTTCAAGTTAAATTGAACTGAAAATACACCAGACATTCCATACGTAAAGTCGACTTGGTTATTTTAATTTTTGGAGCTCTACGTAGATTTTGAAATTCGGCTTAAGAGAAGCGATTTTACCCATTAGTGTAATATCAGAATGACCTCAATTAATACTGTAGATTTAATAACGTATGCAGAAAGTGAAACTTAACGATATGAATCAGATTGGACAGTTGGTGATTTCACTTTTAAACCGCCCAGATGTCTTATTTTCGCTGCTTAAAAGGCAAGCCATGTGGTGTTGTAAGCGGACTGATAGTATTCCCCATCTGACACCTTTAAATGCTGCAAGTCATCTCACACCTTTTCATATCCTTTGATACAAACCAAAATCAAATTTAAAAGCCTAAGGTGGATTTTACCTACTCCAAAAGCGTAGTCGCGTGAGTGCTAATAACAAAACGTAGTCTGCAGTGACAAATTTTGTTCTAAAAAAATAGCGATACAGATTCGAAATTCGATGAAAAATTTTCTAAATAATGCATTACCTATATTAATAATAACTGTTTTTCTTTAAGTTTGAATGATTTGACGTATCTGTACACAGATTTAACTCACCTTATGAATAGATGGGGTACGACAATAATTGAGAAGTGTTTATCTAATTCAAATAATTTCTTCTCTTTTTCTCAAAACATTAATTGCTGCAGCAAAGAATTGCTTCGCTTAAACAGTGTTGCCTAAAAGAATCTTCCTTAATTTAGGAATGAAAAAATTAATTATTTTGGTCGAGGGTTGTTTCGAGATGCATGAATGATTATTGACTCCTAGATCAGTTAACTGAGTGGTTACTTTGGTTGGTAACTTTGATTTACGTGTTTGCTAACACAAATTATCTTTGTTTTATTAAATAAGACATTTTTACCTTCATAAGATCACATTTATGAAAACACAATGTGAAAATTTAACATAAGCCCTTTTAAAATGATGAAATTTTAATAAAATAGCAAAGAATACACCTATTTCTAATTGTATTTTACTCCAGATGATGTAAAACACACTTTAAGAACATTCATTCCCACTGAAAATAAAAGCGTGCCACTCCTCTTTTTGAAAAAATTAATTCTCTAAAAACCACCAAATATACAAAACTATACGATAGTGGAACTCAAATAAAATGACGGAATGAAAGAGTGCAATGCAGGATTGCTCGATTTATATGCGATTCTGATTTTAAGATAAAACTAATCAAAATTTATAATTTGACTTAGAGCTGAATCCTGCTTAATAATTAGTTTGTTAAATATTTGAGCCATGGTTTGTTCAAGACTAAATTCGATCGACACGATCACCAAAACGACTAAAATTCCAAATAAACGAATTATAAAGAGTATCTTTACTTATTTACTTTGGTTTTAATTGTGCATGAAACGTGAGCACGTTCCACAGCTACAATCCGAACAACATGAAATTTTGTGGGTTAATGATTGGCCAAATACGCCGCTGAAATAACTATAGTCAGTTAATAACATTGCTACAAATAAGGAGACTTTTAATTCTTCCCAAATCTTTCCTTTTCATTTAGAATATAAGCACAGTTAGTCATACTAATCCAGATTTTCAGCAACTTAGATTTTACCTTGTTTAATAGAATTATATAATGTTTTGTGTTCTCTGTCTTTTGAATTTGGGTGTAATTTATTCGGGAATTTAATGTAACATCCAAATGTTTATTTATATTATTCAGCCATCGCATTTTAGACGTCTGGGGCATTAAAAAAAGGTAATTTAACACTCAACTTAGTTTCGTAAGAAAACGAACACGTGCATTTTATTAAAGGCGATCGAAGCGAATCAAATCGAAATTTACTTATGCACACTTATTCGATTTTGGACTAATGATAATAATTCTCCAACTCATTCGAAAGGGAGGAAAGTTCCGATGGTTTCTGTTGAACATTAATTATCAGTGACATCCAATTAGTGATCTCTTTAGAAGTAAATGTGTTCTGTAATCGTTTTTTTACTTGTAGTTACATCCATTCTGATTTCTGTAAGTATGACTTTAAGTACTTCATAATTTAAAATAATCATTCATTTCAAATTTTTTTCTCTCGGTAAAGTTAAGAAAACTAAATTATATATTACTTCCGGTTACAAATAAGTATTTGCTAGTGACAACCATAAAATTTTACACAAGAGAATTCATGAAAAACTTGTATTGAAATTATTAGAAATACAAATTTCCTGCATTGCTGCACTGAATAAAATTTCCGTTCGACTATTGATAGAGATCCAATCACAGAGGAAAGAGGAAGATAATAACAGTCTTCTGCTTGAGCTTAAGAAATAAGTATGCGGAAGAATATAATCATTTAACTAATTTATTAATTTAAAGCTAATCATTAAATTTGCGGCATATCGCATTGATTACCCGGGAGTTTTGCAGATCTTCCCCTTCTCTTAAATTACATTATGTTCTTTTAGTCCGAGAGCATAAAGATGGTTGATTTCGATATTTAAGGTAAACCCTATCTTAACTGTTCACTCAGTCTGTTGATCAATTCTATTGTCATATACTCCCATCAGGCACTAAAGAACAGCAAGTGGATAAGAAAAATTGGCACACTGAATTACTTTTGATCGGAACAAATTTCAAGAACAAGATGTAGTATCTGCGCAATCTGATTCATAGGTCTGCCCGATCTCTCGATGTTTTGGGATCTAATGACCCAATGATATGTTTACCTTAATTGTCAGTTGCTCATCTAGGAACACAACTGCGAGATCAGATAACCTCCATAAAAGAATATTATCTAACCCCTTCACACAATTTAACTTTCACGTACGCAGTTTAGGCGTATAACCAAGCCCCTTTCCTAAAGCTCCCCCACCTCTCTCTTTTCCCTAGGATCGACTGATACACTGCTGGTAATCTCAACTCTTGTTAACCTTTAAGATCATTAAATTTTAGAAGGGATATTTCAGTTTGATGATATCAAAAGTAATTATACTTGGTATTTGTGCTACTTTAAAGTCAAGTTGCTCACGTCATAGCTTAGTGACTGAGGGGTTATCTTATTTAATTAAATAGAAAATAAGATTATATGTAGCTGTTTCTTCGGGCGAGTCCTGTCCACTCGTTAGTGCCACTGCGCGTTGAATGATTTTTTATGGATTATTAATCACATTTTTAATCCAAGTCTCCTTTTCACAAAAGTCTTAAATTCATTTTTTCTTCTACTTTACTTTTAATTACTTAGTCTTCCTTCAATAGAGGGGTGAAATGGAGCGAGAGTCAAAATCACAATGCTGTACTTGGCATCACATCAACCGCACAAAACTGCTGGATAAGAATGAATAATTTTTATTAAAAAAAATTAAATTAAAAATTTGTATATTTGTTAACATGTGGTAAATTGATGTGTTGTTACCCTGCATAATTTTGGGGTGAAGCCTACCCTTAAGGTATTTACGTTTATTTATTTGTGGCTATTTTTGGGGCTAATTAGGTTATGACAAAAGCACTTTCACTTCTATTTTAATGCATTCAATACCTTGAGTAATAAAAGAAGTATAATCTATTTTACTAAGAAGGTCATACGTTAAAGAAAAAACTTATTAGGTGCTCTAAGGATAAGTATCTTCGTGACCCTGCCAACAAATGAAAATGATTTTTACTGATTTTGAACTATAAACACTTCGTCAACAGAAGTAGTGATGAAAAGGATAAATCACATGTTGGCTGACGGTGGCTTGCGCGTTAAACGCCAAGACGCAAGCACTCTCTAAGAAGAAAGATGTCTAATTAGGATGAGTGGATTACTCTCCACATTATCAAATCCAAGCTGTCTCTGTGTTCCATAAGTGGTCGAATAGTAAATATACCCATTTATCTTTTAAGGTATTAAGAAATGTAGAATGATTAGGAATCGAATAAATTGGTTATTAAACAGGTTTAGGAGGGAAGATTTTATTTGAACTTCGAAAATTGTGGAAAAGCACTCGTGAACAGTTGAAACTTAAATTTTGCATAGTTCTTGGCACTCCTGGCATCGGCGTGAGCATTCAAACACTTGGTCTTCTAACTTCATTACATGTAGACAGTTCCGCACGTTCTTGAATATTTAAATGTTTGGGATTCCTAATAGTTGATAATTTTACAATCGCCAATACATTCGCATGAAGAAGTACGACCTTATTTTGTATGTATAATAACAGGATTAGTTATTGAAAGAAAATACCAGACAATTGTTCATTCATCAGGATAATATAATATAGTAAATAATTTGCGATAGGATCCAGATAAATAATACGATATCACTAATTGGAGTTATCTTGATAAACACTCTACCAGAAAAACAATAGAGTTGCACTTAATAGTAATAGATGTTCTGAAATAAAAGGTGTTTAACTACATATACAATTCTTTCCACCCAACGCTTTTTACAATGTAACCTTTTAGATACTATGCACTTTGCCTGATTATTGCGCTCTCTATAAAAAATCATAGTTACGACATTAATAATATATTTAATTTCAAAAATATGAAATTAAAAAAGAAAATTGGATCAATAAAAATAATTTTGGAATTTTGATAAAAACTACCCTTTTCCAACAATATTCGTGTGAAATGTCACTTTACTCGCAATTAGTTCAGTGTGCTTATCAAGCCAGCTTTTCGAAGCGGTGATTGATTTCGTGATTCGGAAATTCTTTCTTCGCATTTGTTCCCAAAGAGTTAGGAATTAAACTGAATAGAAGTTACCCAAATTTGTCATAGCATCAGGGTTGAGTTATCGTTTACACTGTTTATTCTGACTGTGATTTCCAGGCCTCCAGCATCTTACCACATGATAAACATTGCAAACTGAGCACAATTAATGTCTCTCTATCACCAAGTTAATTTCATCTGTCTACCCACACAATCGTAAATGTATTAAGATATGATCTAACTAAGACGTGTTCTCTCTCTGGGTGTACGTCCGTAATTCCCATTACGCTGCGCTCACATATTTCCCTTAACTATTTGGCGGAATTTGGGAATACGTATTTTTCTTCAATAAGGGTTCTTTTATGAAAGAAATTCGTTCTCTAAACTTCAAATTGCTACTCCTTTAAGGTTACCAGCTAAAGAAGACTAATGAACGGTTAATACCAATAATACCATTAATAGGGACTGTTATTCATTTCAGTCTGCAACTACAAAAATTGGATCGATAACCAAAGCGTATGACTTCAAAGCGTTCAGTATTGCCGTAAGGTTTCAGTTTATTTCAGAAATCAGGTCAAGACATAACTAGGGTCAAGGACGCTCTTAAGCGGGTCAGGCTATATTGGTACAACCCACGATACAAAATGGGACATCACGATAGAATTATTTTTAGTAAGAAAATTATAATCTTCTGATTAAAAACCTTATCTGGGTGAATTTTTAAGTGATCTTTTAACACTTCAGACTCTTACTGGTTTAAGAGCGCCATTAAATGAGGATTTTTAAGAGCAATAGGGCAATTATTGTAATGCTTAAATTTATGCTCTTTTATGAGTCATTTGTACTCTTGGTGCAAATTTATTGGTATTTTTTAATAAATGGATTTTATTTGTCTCTTCCAGAGGCAGAAAGGAGTCCGGTAGACGCCGTGGAGCATTTTTATTTCATAATTTTTTCGATATACGATACAATAAATTTTGGCTTTTGCAGTTGACGAAGAGCTTTGATGTATATGAATTTTCGGAGGTATATGTATTTTTTCTTCTTAATCCCACTACTGAACAGGTATCTGAAATACTTGGATGATCGGATATTTGATAAAATTCCGTCAACGCTATCTTCAAAACCACTGATTTATCATCCATTCTATTCTGAGTTCCTGAAAAAAGCATTATATCAAGGCAGAACATTGACGTTAGGATAAAATGTAGTCTGTTTTAACTAGGAACTCACCACATTTAACGGCTGAATATAATGAGAAAGCTAAGCATCTCGCATATTTTTATTCCGGCGATTAAGTGTGTTTACCAATTTTTATGTAGATTTGCCTTTAAATAAAAAAGTAAGTACTTTTCATTTACTGAGAATCACAAATTAATTTCAACTTAGTGTTTATAGTCTACGGTACCAAACGATCGTAGGCAGTCTTTTAAAACAGTATGCTTTTTAAATATTCATCGTCGAGGTTTAAGCTTTTGATCCATATGGTTACATTTTAAAATATTACTGGAATACATTTGTGTCACATGATATTGCGGAAAATGCACTTGCATACACATGGGAGTCGTGAGGAAAATTAATCAATGTACCGTTGCACTTTTTAATTCTTAAATTTTAAACACGGCAATTCTCGCTTAAATTGTACGCTTGATTTCTAATGTGCTTAATTAAAGCAACAAGTTTCGTAAATTTTCTGATCCATTTTTGCACTCAATTTCTCGAGAGGCTGGATGAGTAAAGAACAATTTTGTAATTCTGTTCATTCAATGCTATATTACATGAATTGCAACCTTTGCAATTAAATTTTTCTTGCAGCTAATGTATTTAAAATTTTTCAACAGGAGTAAAGATATTTTTATCTACATCTTTAAACTAGGGTAAGAAATAATGCTTATCATAACAAATCTCTAGAAAAAGTAGGCAATGGCTGAGGAACGAAATACTGGCGCTGAGGTGGTGCTTTGACCTCTCTTCCTTTTCCGTAAGTTTCGAAGCGTATACACGTCGATCGTAAGCAGCTAATTAATCCTAATTTCGTCACATCAAGATACCTTTGAATGCTCATTATGGAGAAATATACCGAACTCTCTTTACAAGACAAATCGATCGAACATTAACCAGGTAAATGAATAGGGTATTGGACCCGTATAATTGAAATAGATAACCTTTTATCACAATTACATAACTTGTTTTCTGAAATTGATGTGTTAATTCAGAGGGAGCGTGAGAAAAAGAATTGCTAGCATAATCCACATAAAAAGAGCAAAAAAATTTGAACGTAAATTTATAAAACTAGCGCATTTGAAATAATCTAAAACAAATACTAACCTAACTAAGAAGTAACAATAGTCAGAAATAACAGACCAGTCAAACGAATTAAAAAGAAGACATCCGAATTCGTCAGAAAAGTACTTTTTCCCTTGAAATGAATAAGATACTCATGATTAAAAACCACGGTCAAATTAAATACAAAAGAACGAGAGATAGAGAAAAAAAGAAATAGTGTACAGATATAAGCAGTCTCTTCTGAAGCCAGAAAAAAAAGGAAACAAGAGAAAGAAAATTAAAGTAAATATAAAATCCAAAAAGAAAGCCAATTCGATCTTTTCTGATCTCATAAAATGTCATAGATATGAACTGATGTTACGCAGTGACAATACGATGATGGTGATTAAAATGAGAACGCGAAACAGACATCGATCATAGTGAAGTCTGAGGAGAGGAGGAAATCAAGCAGACTGTGGATAAATGGAAGAAGGCTGTATTGTATATCTTATGGGTGATAAATGTGAAGGAAGGGGACCAAAAGATCATCGCGATAATGGATATGTATTTTGAAACACGAGTTTGCGAGGGAGACAAATGCGATTCTGGAAGGCAACGAAAATTTGCTAGAAGTTTCCGTATTTTGCTGAGCAAGGAGTGAGAGAAGATAATAATAAACGGTATCCATCCACCCATTGATCAATAATAATAATACAGAGGGGAGAGGGTAGTGGGAAGAAGTAGATATACACACATAATTAAATTGCACATGCACGTCAAAGGGAGGAAAAAGGGGTGCAGAAGGAGCAAAGAATAGATAACATCACAGACGACGATAAACACGGAAGAGAAAAAAGTGGATAATTGGTCGTTGAACCCAGCCAACACCCTCAACACACTATTGAGAGGCTAATATCAAAATAAATTAGTCATTCAGTTGTGCGGAGGACTAGCGAATGAATGTATTTTTTGGGAACGCGGAAACTGCTATTTGGGAAGGCGGATTGCGTCAATGTGAGTAGAAAGGGGAATAAAGGGAAGAAAAAGGAGACAGTGGAGAGAAGCTCCAATTTGTTGTTGCTACTGAATACATAAGTGCATATTAAACGTCAACCACCATCTTCTTGTGCACATCAAGGCCGCTCACCACCTGGCAAAACTCTTCAAATGAAATGCGGCCGTCGCCATCTTGATCCGCAAACATTATAGTTTTATCTACGATCTGTTGAAGTTGGGCATCTTTGAGGTTATTACCAACCATCATTTTGAGAACCTAAAATAAAGAGGAATAAAGGTATAATTAAATCCGTCGAAAAGTATGATCAAAAATAGTATACACCTAGATTAAGAGCGATACAACAATAGAATATATATAAGAAAATACCAACCTGGAATAGTTCACCGTTACTAATATATCCATCTTTATCGACATCGTAAATTTTAAAAGCAAAGTTAAGTTTGGCTTCTTTGTTTCCTTTAACACTGAATTGAGACATTCCCTCAATGAACTCCTTAAAATCCACTTCACCATTCCCATCTGTATCAAAAATTTCAATCACTCGCGCCACTAAAGGATTTTGCTGAAGCTCGGGCAAACTCATAAATTCATCGACACTAAGAGATCCAGACCCATCGAGATCGAGCTTTTTAAATCTCTTTCCTAGTCGCTTGATTTCCTCGACATCAAAAGTGGAGCACAATTCCGGAAGAGATGCTTCATTACCCATATCTGATTGCTATAAAATCAGCAGACTGAGATCAACAAAAATTAGCAAATAATGGAACCGAAACAACCGCGTTTAACGTCAAAGATATAAACGAGCAATGGTTATAAATGTGTGAATAAAATAAATATATTTAAAGATATAATTGTGCCAAATGAATAATTTTATTAACAAAAAATAAATCCGATAAACATTAAATATTTTTTGAAAATGAGCTTTCATTTAGAAAATGGATAAAGTTAAATCATGAAT
The DNA here is from genome assembly GCA_900708905.1 of Hymenolepis diminuta. NCBI lineage: Eukaryota > Metazoa > Platyhelminthes > Cestoda > Cyclophyllidea > Hymenolepididae > Hymenolepis > Hymenolepis diminuta. Next base: position 2,722,693 of record CAADRB010000031.1, read on the forward strand.
AATTGATTAAAGGTGTAACTGCAAACCATTTTATTTTTGACTTTCAGTAGCTTTTAAAATATCCCATACTAGTTTTTTAACGATAAATCATATAAAAATTTCTCGCTGTTTTTACTTGTCTTTTAAGCTTAATGTAGTTCTTTTTATTTCAGTTGGCCCGTTAGGTCATATATTCGTCGAAGGCTGGGAATTTTATGATGGTCGTAGGTTACCCTTTATTTTAGATGCTTTACTTTCTTTCATAATGCGTTCTATGTATTGCTAAATTTACCTTTACGTGTAAAAATTTCCGAAAATTTTTGCTCATTGATTTGACCGAAATTAGTGTTTTCATTAATTGATTTCATTTGTTTGTAGTTGTTCTTTAATACTTACCACTCTCCATTCATTATTTCAATTTCTTTCAGCCTGGTGACATAGCTGTTGTTGTCAATAAACAAGACGAAATCGACCGCAAGAAGAACGAAATCGAGATGCTCAAATCATGTCTAAACATGAAGCGTCTCAAACTTAGCGTTGCTATTAATGATATCAAAAGTTACTGCTTTGAGCATGTCGATGCGGATCAACTTATTAATGCCTCCAAAGACGATCCATTCAAGAACAAAAGAAAATGCTCCCTTATTTAGCTCATTTCAATCCTCTTCTCACTCTTTTGTTGTTACTTATTCGTCTGCGCATTTCCTTTACTCGATTCTTCAAAGTTTATTATAATAATATATAATATTCTAAACATCTCGTGTATTACACATTTTTATTTCGTTCTTCAACGTCGAATTAACATACATCCTGTTATTAAAGGGAAGTAAATGAGACGTGGTATACCGGCAAGTCATTTTCACACAATTTGGAGTAGAGGATTAAAAAGAGGAGAGCGGGGCGAGGGGTTTAAAAGGACTAACTATCAATGTGTATTCGATGGAGAAGCGGTATTTGAGCCCGTTTCAGTTAGTGCCAGTCCAGCTTCACTTGTGCTGGTATTACTTCCGCCGCAATTAGCCGAAGTTGTCTGTTGGTTAGTTGACGAGGTTCCTGCCTTGGATAAACTCAAGGGTGCATCGATTGGTTGAGCAAAGATTGAGCTTCCCATTCGACTGGATCCGCCCCCATCGGTACTATGGTTGCTGCTCAAGGACGACTGATCACTGGGTACAAGAGAACAGCTGTGGACCGAGCTTGAATTCACTGTAGCTCCCGCTGTACTTGCAACCTCTGGAGGTGGGTTTGTAGCCGAAGACACCGTCGTCGAGTTTACAGGTGGTGTTGTCTTATCCATCATGTTTCCTCCATTACTAACTGGTATTTCAGTAGTATCGACAGGGACATTGTCGGTATCCATAGATTCAGGTGCGGATTGAGTGGTGGTGTGATTGTGGTTCTTTTTAGAGACAGAAGTTTCTGTTGAAGAAGTTGTCGCCGCCGCGGCAGCATCTGGTGCTTTGCCCCGGGATAGCCCAGCGGCTAGCATGACCGCATGTTGACCTCCCGCGTCTACCATGATGATACGACGACCTTCCAGATTCCGGCCAATCATTTCACCTGGTTCCAATGCATCTTCGTCTTCTTCCTCTTGAGCAAGTTGTTGACTACTGCCCATACCCCAAGAAAAGGCCTTACCTGAAAAGAAATGAGGAAAGGGAAATTAAGTTACAAAAATTGTGGATCATTTTCTGTCGTATCAAGGAGTTAACACAGCACAAAGGCTTTTATTTCTAACAGCCTACGGCCGTCTGTTTAACATTAAAGATTGTCTGCAAATATCAGTCCGATCTAAGAGATTTATAATACCAACTGCAACATAGCTCCTTAAGTATTCCTACCAAATGTTAAAATAAAAAGAACTACCACAATAGAAAGCTTTATCCGACAAGGATATGGACATAGCTCGACTAAGGTGAAAATTATAGAAGCTTCCATTCGACTAAAATATGAATGGAATCCATAATGGTACAAAGCCCAAACAAGGACTAGATCTAATAGCTCATTGTTGTGTTTAACGTTCAGGGTTGCCTACTGTTAAGACGAAAATCATGACAGACTTCTACGATAGCAACTGCAGATTCAGTTATAAGTTACTAACTATATCTTCATATTGAAGACATCCTGCCTTAAGTCAATAAATTAATCCATCTTCAGATTCCAATAATTATGGTACTATTCTTAAATAGCGCCAGATTGTAATAAAGTGCGGAAAACAGTATCAACTCGTATTCTACAATGAGTTAAATCGAGGACATCCAAACTCTTTGAAACCAAAATTACATTGAATTCTGACATTAAACATAACTCAAAAGGAATCTGATACTGAGCAGCAGCGTATAAAATTGAAACCGCGAGACTACATATTAACCTCAACTGTTGATACTAATTTATAAAGAAATGGAATTTCTAAGAGTACCTAAACACCTACTAACAATGTCTATTAAATCGCTGTGAATTTTATTACATCCTTTGCGATTAATTCAATATTTCAAGATGCAATGCTAAACATAGCCGTGGTTAACACCGCAAATAATTTTAAGATTAAGTATCTAAGCACTGGATCAATAAAATTATGATACAGCGTTCTACAAGCACGAAATTTATTTACATTAAGATCAGCTACAGTTAAAAGTAAATCTTCAATTCATGTACAGACTTAGTAAGCAACTGATCTGGAAGGAAAGCACATTAGAAAGGTAAATATATGTTATGGATTTTGAGCGTATTATTAGAATTATCAAAAAAATATGGTTAGAAAATTCCTTATGTGGTATCCAGGCCCCCAGTGGACAGAAATTTGCTCAGTAATCAATGAGAGGAAAAATGAAATCTGAAATTTGGCACGCACGCTACTCTTTAAGTAAAAATTGCGCAAACTGAATCCAAAAATAACTTGATATCTTGGCATTAACCTCAACATCTGTTCGATCCCCTCAATCATTTACTGAACTCACTCGTAACCGATTTCAGTTACATTCCCACTGAAAAAATGTACTTTTGTCTTGCTGTGGGTTATAATATAATAAAGATGCATTACGTCTCGGTCTGTACGTAAATCGCTCTCCTTTATGGAATGTCAGCTCAACTTCATTCATAAAAGGATTATAGGTAGGTAGACAAGCAGGTTATAGTTTAACCAAAATACCACCAGACTTGAGCACAAGGAGGGACATCAATTAATTAATGCGAATTCTAGCACAATTCAAAGGGACTTTACCCCTCAAATACTGATTCGATCAGTTATCGCCCAGATCAAAATGGAATTTACACAAAAAAAATACAGTAAACAGCAATCAACCAGTACGCAGGTCTCCTAATCTACAGCTGAATCATCGAAATTAATGCGAACATTACAAACGCTACCTGGTGATAGGATGCTGACAAAGAGCCCTAAACCACAGAGTCTACGGTTTGTCTCAGAATGGGCAGTTCCCATATTTAGTCTCTAATCTTCCTTATCGATATGCAGGCGCACGCCACTCCTTATTCGGGGCAAAAGCTACAGTGTATCGACTTTCAACACCAACAATATGAAGACTATTTATATTCATATATAGACTTCGTTGACATCTGCCCTCTCTCCAGATCTAAGTCAACTGCGCCAACAGTACCTAGTGAGTAGGTAGATCATAGAGGCAGAAACAAAACTTCATAGGATTACAACAGTACCCTGTCCGCTCCGTGTAAAAAAAAGGAGTAACACAGTCGGACTTACCAGCGTCATCTACAGCATAAGAGCATGACTCCCCAGCGCCAACCCAAGAGCATCTTCGTCCCCGAAGGAGACCCTGAACTAAATGTGGTTCAGGCACAGCAGATCTATCTGACGAATTAGAGTTGTTTTCTGCAGGAAAACCAAGACGACCGTAATCACTGCGACCCACTGCGTACACTTCACCTTGAGAGAAACAAGATATAAATTTAATGAAACGATAAGCCCATATTCATATCAAGTATAGCACGAAAAACAAAAGATAATATGATTTAAAAACTCCCAAGCTCATTGTAATCAAAAGTTATCCTGAGTAGAACGTATCTCAAAGTCGTTCCGACGAAAAACTCGCTTTCTACAAACATCAGTATTAACCATAGTAGTAAAACTACATCTAACCACTGAATTTGATTCGATCTCATGATCCCTCACATGGCAGCAGATGTTTACTATCAAGGCGTAAATATTATTTTAATGTGAGAAAAAATTCCCTAACTCCTTCAGAAAATAACATTTTATTGCTTGTCTGCCATATTTTTTATAAAAACCTTATTATTTTATAATTGGCCTGTTTGTATATTGCAAAGTTATTAAAATTCGTTTTATGGATAAATGACTTTAGTGTTCACTCCCCTTTATATCTATCCGAATAACGGGGATATCGGGATTGTAGATCGTAAAGTCTACATTAGCAACAACACCATCAGCACCCAATATAACTTGATGAACACATTAGACAATGAAGGCCTCATCTTCAGGTGGTTAGAAAACATCTAATAATAGTTAGTGACCGAGTGACGTTGCTAAAACAGGATCAAGTTCAGATAACCTCCCCCTCGCCCCTCCCCTCCTGCTACGTTCAGGCAACTGTGACATGGATGTTGAAATTACCGGATCAATCATCTTATTAACCCAAGATATATAACCCAGTCGTAGAATGTCTGATTTGAGACACCGATCTATCTTGTTTCTACCAATACACCTCTAAGTATCACTAACCTGTCCTCTTGCATCTTGGTTGTGATGAAGCTCAAATCTTCAATCAATCACGAAGATACGTACAAAGTCACAGCTGATATGTCGAGCAAAATGCCATAAAATGTCTATGATTAGATAAGCGAATCTCGGTTAAAATCTACGTCTAACAATGGTTTAGGAAGACGTGCTTAGTTTTAGTGCATTTTAGTATTTGGTCATTTCAACCAACAGATGTGCTCTGTTGACTATTTAACCCGATAACCTCTGGCTTAGCAATACGTGTGAATTGACCCATAATAAACTGATAAATCCAAATATTTAGATGATAACAATATGGATCTGTCGTCAATTATAGAATTGTTTAGAGACAGTGGATTCTTACCTGATTCAGTGAGAGCCAGAGTATGATGCATTCCAATAGCAAATTGAGTCCAATTCTTCTCTGGATCAAATCCATTAGCTGGGGTGAGCATGAACTGGATGAGGGGACCTTGTTTCTTTGCTAGCATAGATTCTGAAAGTTCTTCTTTCACCTCTGCAGTAGTGGGTAACTTTTGAGGTTGTTTGACTAGAGCCAACTGACCGTAATTGTTGAGGCCACATGCGTAGATCACGCCTGTTTGGGCACAGCGAGCAATAGTAGTGAAACCACCAGCCCAAACGTCACTGAAACGTTTGAATCCACGAATTCGACATTCGCCGGGTTGTAAAAGTAGGTCTAAATGAAATGAGATATAAGGATTAGAAAGTGAGCTTAAAGCTTCACGAACTCAATATTCTATTACAGCCTTTCCACAGCAGACGCAAAAAATTCTTAAGCCCATTAAGGAAAGTGTATACAACATCTGAATACAAGCATCGACCTCGTAACCTCTGACCTGGCAGGCGTGGGCGTTGAATACTGCAAGAGGGGTCATGCAAGGGCTACGCCCACGCAGAACCACGGTGACTGCAGAGCTTGTTAGGAGGAGTACTTTATATAATCTCACGACCAACCCTCGATAAAAGAGACTTCATTTTCCAGCTTGGATGAAAAGCATGGCCAAATCACAGATTACACACGAAGAACCAATGCAAGCGTTATTCAAAAAGGCGCAACTGATGTTCTGTATTTCATACCTTGTAAAAATAATGGAGTGGTTAAGACGTTCGAATTTTATCCTCAAACCTAAGCAGATTAGTACCAAGAGACTTCCAAGACGATCTACACACTATGGGAAACTAGGACTACTAAACTTGATCAGCGCCGGAAATGACAAGAGCATGAAAAACATGTTTCCTCAAATTTAAACTAAGTAATAACCGAGATTGGATGATCAACATTGCTAACTTCATCAAGTTCAACTAGTAAAATGAATATCAGCTCTACCTCAGTTATTTAAGCTCTGCTCTGTTAAGATCACGCAAGCTGCTTACTATAATGCAAGATCCATTTAGTCTCTCAATCTATGAAAGAAAAAAATTAATTAAAGTGACAAGGCCTATCATCAGTGTTAGAGAACCGGACAATAAGAGTTGATTATAGTGGACACGGATTTGCTCCATAATTTAAGTGAGATTTATGAAAGTTAAATTTTAGAACGTAAATTAAATATTTGGGAAATATTGTGCAACAGAAATGTAAAAAATACAGTGCATTCAGACTATTTGATACTTTGACTCTACTCTCAACATTATCCTTTACTGGACTATGTTAACAGACTTTAAAAATTATAAAATTGATTGCTTTGCTATGGATTTTAATAATGGTCAACCCTAAACAAAGACATACAATTATGGTAAAGAATGACATACCGATTCCATTACGTCCCCCATCCTTAGCGAACCTCTCAGCAATTCGACCCAGCTGTCCCTGTTCTCCACATCCCATGGTGAAAAGAAGTCCTTCATCCGTGAGACAAACAAGATGATCCTGACCCGACGCGATCTTCATGACAACCCGATCAGTAAAGGAAGACAGGAGAACTGGGGCACGACTAATCTCACCATCCTTGGTCAGACCGATGGCACCATTTGCACCTCGAAATGTGCCCCAGAGCCACACTCGACCCGTGCTATCCAAAGCGGCACTGTGACTGTCACCGGCAGAAATCTGTACGTGCATAGAACAGATAAATTTGAGTTAACGGTAATGAAACTGAAGACTAATCTTGTAAAGGAAAGTGATATCCAAAATAATTATCTTGCGCCAACGGCCCAGTGGTCAATGTGCGCATCTGCCAAGTCAAAGGCTGCGAGATCAATGACCATCGGCGCCCATCCAGACGTAGATGACCAACTGCATTGGTTAAATTTGATCGACAAGAAGGCTAGTAGAATGCGAGTTTCTCATTAGGGAGACTTCAGACTATCTCCTGTACCCAAGTCAAATGTTTACACCGAAGGATGATTTTATATTTATTTTATATCCCTGAATTCTGAGTTCTTCAACTTCCATTACACTTTATGATATCGAACTCATGATCACTGGAATGGCAAACATGAACGCCGACCACAAGGTAATCAGCAGAGGGGAATTAAAAAAATCTGTTCACCGTCCCAACTTTAAATTATCTTCGGAAAGGGTTTTTAAAAAAATACATCAGAACTGAATTGTAATAGATGCTTTGATCTTGAGAACTATTCTTAAACTCGAGTCCTTCAATGCAGCATTGAGGTTGTTATCAGTACTATTTACTTAAAAAGGGCCGAAAAATGCTTGATTCATTGTAAACTATATTCTTGGAAATTTATTTCAATAAGAAGATAATATCTGAAGCCTTAACCTCTAGACTGAAACTCGATCATCGAAGATCTGCAGACTTATCCTTGTCATTACAAAAAGAATAGATACTAATTTTTCAGCTAGTATAAATAGAACATCAACGCATTTGAAAAGAAAAACGATTACTTTTTATCGATGGTAGATAGTGAGTTAGAAAAGAAGCAAAACCACTTCGTCAAAATGCACAAATCAGCACAGCCGATCATACAAATAAATAGATATAAATTAGCGAATGTCAAACGTGTAACTTGCACAAAATGACAGACAATCATGGCGACTACTAAACTAACGACGAGAGGGGAATATACGTATGAATATCATATTACAGACCATGTCATTATCATCCTAAATAATTTCTGATAATCATTCTCATCAAGCAGTCATAACAGGAAGAGAGTCGCTTCAAGTTTAGTAGAACTTAAACCTTTTCATTAAGTTCCCTTATGCATCGATCACTCGCAATACAATTTGAAAACTGAGTTGTATTCTAGTGGAATATAGTTAAACACATTTAAGTTGGAAATTACTATGGATACCTAGAGTTAATGGTTACTTATATTGCATTTTGATATCTGTGAAAAGCGTGACTTATGCAATAGAATGAGAGATTGAAAATAAGACTTATTTCATTGCTACAGGACAACGCAGTTCCAAAGATTATCTCCGAATTTGTCTATTTTTAAGTACTAACACTCGCCTTAACGATTGAAATGAATTTTACAGAAACCTCAATTTAAGAAGTTCTAATGATAAAAGTCATTCTGCTAATCAATTTCAAGTATACTTGTTAATGACAGAAGCTGAAATCACATTAATCAAAAAGGGAATATGACGGGACCTAACTTATTAGCATAACATAAGCAGGTGTAAATTTTTAAGACCTATTCTATTACCGACTGCGTCTATTTAACCTCATAAATCTAATATCAGGAATCGCCAAACATTAGCAAGCGCATTTTGATAATATTAATAGGCAACAAGTGTAAGTTATGAAAGTGTTATCCAATAAACGTAATAAAACAAAGACTTTCAAATAAAAAAGCATGGCGGCAATGCATGAGACAATTCCAAGATATATGGTGATAGGTGCTCACCATGGTGATGGTGACATCCTCAGGAAAAGTCACAATTCCGGGTCTAGATTCTTCAACAGGACCACCAATTTCACCTTCTTCAGGAGGCGTGTCTGTTGAAGGTCGACCTAAAGCTCCCTCATCATTGCAGCCGAAGGAGAAAACACGACCCTTGTTGTCAAGGCACAAAGTATGCATACCGCCAGCTTCAACTTGAACGAAGTTTTCCGCTGTTTCATCAGTCAGACCAGCAGATTTGAGACTCTTCGGGTTGAAACGCGCCGGTTTAGTGCGTTCAGTGGTATCAGGTCCGAGACCCAACTGACCAGTGTCGCCTGAGCCGAATGTTAGGACGATACCAGGAATTGAGTACTTTTTTGAGTGAAGAATCTTAAGTTGCGTCAGTAATTCCTCAACAGAAGAATCGACTGAAAATCAGAAAGTTTCAAAAGATTATAAAATGCTGAAACCTGTTCAGTTTATTCTCAAAAAAGACAATCCCTCTCATAATTAACGCACTAACCGTAAATTAGAACATAAAAAGGATAGAAAATTTAACTGAAGTGGCAAACTGAAGATAATTTAACGCTCATTTTAAGTAAAACGTACTACGTTACAAATATGATGTGCTCTAATACAGCATACATATTTTTTCCTTGGTAATTTTTCAACCGAAATATGTGGATAGGATAGCGCAACTTGATAGGGGTTACTATTAGCAAGGAAAGGAGAATCCACTTTAAAAATCACAGAAAAAGTACCTCTTCTTCGTTTCGTAGGGTCTGGACCCCGAATAGTAGACTGTCTTTTCCTAGTTCTCAAAACCATCACTGTCAACAAAAACGGGTAAAACTCAACACGAAATAAACTTAAAAGTGTCACAAATCAAATTAAATTATTTTGATAGTTAAAACAAATAATAGGTATAATATGTAATTCAGGATATTATAAAGCTGTGTATTTTTTAAATAAAAATGTTGTATAAACTATCGAAATTTGATGAGATCAGTCCGTCAGTTTTATGCCTTTGAGTTATACTGAATAATATAGAGTAACTAAGATATAAATTTTTAAGATCTTTTCCGCATTATTCGACGTATTTATCAAATTTAATATATATTTTTAATGTTTTGGCAGCGATTTTCCTGGTTTAGGTTTAAATAACATTCCAAAATGATCTCTTTTGATTCAAATAACTATGAGCAAATAAGACTCCAAAGTAAACCTATTTAACATAGTATTTCAGTCAGAACCTTTTTCTCGAATATCAAATCTTGTTCGGGAGGTGTTATAATTATGTGCTGTCAACTGCGAAATTTATTTAATGTGGTGATTTTGAGACTTAATTACTGGATCTCTTCATAAGATCGCATTAATGTTTAAGTTGGTATTAATACTAGTATCTTGAATAGGAAAAAAGTTAATACTGGGTACTTTCCTAATCGGCTATTTTAAATAAGCTTATTTTGGATGTTGCGATGTTAGGAAGTCTTTTTCTTCCCCCATGATCTACTTGTCCAACAGTCTTCTCCGACCGGCAAGAAAGAAGAGAAGATAGCTACTATTGCTAGCGGGTGTGAATCAAAACCTGATGATTAGAGATGATTAACTGACGCTAAGTTCTCTACTATAGTGCCCGCAGGCGGTCCAATTGTACAAAAATTCCTAAACGGATGCCATTCATCACACCGAGACATCGACGATAAGATATAACTGACATCTAACGAAGATACTGTTATATAAGAGAAAATAATATTTTTCCCAAAATAATTCTGATATGTAAGATTCTTCGTTTTCACCTTTTGGTTCTTGCTTCTTTTAACTCCTTTCTATTCGGACGAATTTATTTACGTTACAGTTGTAAATGGCGCATAATATAAATCGACCTATCGATACGAAAACGTGCGTTTTGTGCTGACATAGTGGTTTGGGTGGTTTTGTATTATGGTGTTGTCGGTTCGTGTTTGTAGCTAGTGCGATGTCTTAGAGAATTTAAGAGTCGGTTTCGGTGTCCTATAGAGAAGAGCATATTATTACAGATATGCTGTGCATATTAACCTAATTTATAAATAAATTGAGGTGGCTTCCCGACCACCTCCGTACTGATCTAGCGACATGAGCGACTTGACTTATTCCATCGATTCGATCGATGTGGTCCCCGGTAGACATAACATTGTTACATTTATTTAGTACAATACATTATATTAGTTAAAAAAAGGGACTATTATAATTGATAAAAGTTTTCTTAATATGATTGATTATGGGTAGCCAATACGCCACCGTAAAGAGGGTAATTTTTGTCCGAACTGTATTCATCAGACTCTCAAGTGAGGCGTACGACCGCGAATTGATAGCAATGATGGGCGTCTGAGAAATTACCTACGAAAAGTGCCATTCTCATACAGAACACATGGATCATTGTTTATGGGAGTCCTGCCCACATTCAATTTCTATTCAAATCAAATTATACGTTTTCATTAAAATAATTTTGTGATGAAGTCATTCGAGCTTCCCAGGATGAACTCAGAAATGACCAACGTTTATGTTAGGAGTTTCTAGAATGTGCCTATTTATATCTCAGATCAAAGAAAGGAAATAACATTTCTCATGGCTGTCGATTTCGAAATGTTGTTTGGTTGGCTACATTTCTTGGTTGGTCCCTGACGAGAGTAGGTAATGCAGTTTCTCCCAATATCGCTTATTTTCTCCCTGACACACGAGTTTGGTGAATTTGGTACAGTAAAAGAGGGGATTTTACGCTTTGCATGAGCATTAATCTCAGACAATGGCCCTTGTTTATTAACAATTCACCAACTGTATTAGTAATAATCTGTTTATTCTACACCAGAATGTTGACCATTGAAGGATGACTGCATTTTCTGAAATTGCCCTTTATTCGCATTTTGTATGAACATACTTCGGTTTTTCGTTCAATAAGCCGCAACGATATCATTATGTTCTTATGACTCAAAATCACTATTTTTCACGTCTAAGCTCGTCTATTGATTTCCCTTCCCCATCCATAACAGTTCCGTTCCATTAAAAGTACACCTACACTCATGTCCTTACCCGCGTCTATGCCCAAGTCACTCGTATAAATTGTCTTTGTATTTCCCCACACACGCGGCCACGCTCGTCATTCATCAACTCCTACGCTTCCCTCTGTTCTCCCCTCTCATCTCTCTTACTTGCTCGAATTCCCTCGTGGTTTATTCAGTATGGATTGGCCTACACAGCTCTTTGTGTGTGTTAGAAGAATTGATAATTATTTCCCCAGTATTTCTTCCATGAATAAAAATGTAATTTCTTCCTTTATTTCCCCACTGATAAATGACACTTGATAATTATTCTTATTTGTTGAGAGCGGGTTTCGTTAATGCACTCATGTTGACTATAACGTGCCTTCTTATCTGCTGTGAGTTATTAGCTTCTGTGTTAAGTCGCTATATTACCGAGTTTTCTAGATTGTTGGCTCTGCGAGATTACTACCAGAGCTCCTAGTTGGTTACGTTATAGCAGTGTTCTACTTTTTGGAATAGGTGTTAGTTGCCAGCCATTAGTGGTTACTCCAAGCTCAACACTATATGTTAGTTAAGTACTGTACTGTTTTCATAATTTATTCTGATGATGCCATTAATATTTTTACCAGCCCAAATTTAATGCAATATTGGCTGGCCTTCTTCTCACGTTTTACTTGAATTTTAAGTTAACCATACGAAGGCGATGGAACAATTGTATAGACTTCTCTCTCATCTTGTTTCATTTTTAAACTACGTATTACGTGAACGTTCTTGGAGGTTCTTCAAGTACACTCTAGATTGTCAATTTCGATTGTTAAAAATCGAGTTTCCCATCAGGGCTGCTACAGGATGTATTTCCTCTTCCCAAGTCCATTATTTTGAACACCTTCAATAATTTAGCTAATATCTACACTTATCAAGCTATTGTTGTTAGTATGATCTTGTCACTTTTTTGAGAAGGCCATTTTACGTTTATTGATTGACTAACATTTAATGTAATTTCCAGTAAATTAGGTCATAATTGATAAATAATTACTTAAATAATATCTAGTGGGCTCTATTTTGTTGAAACTGTGTCAGTTAGAATTTAGATTATCAAAGGTAAAACTATGCGTAAATGGAATGGCCGACAGTCTAACTCGATGAATCGATCTATTATTGCAAGTTCTAGTTCAAAAAGGAACCCTAGAACAAATTCTAAAACCCGAATTATTTGGCATTAAATATTGAGCCATAACCTAAATCTACTAAATAAAAAGTGAACAGCCTGAATCCAAAGTTGATTTGTAGTAGGAATCTTCCGCTCGATCTCTCCGTTTGGTTAAACTCCATCATTAGACTATTTTTACACTTGCTCCTTAGCTTAATCAGGATTAATTTTCTCAAGACACGACATGAATATTAATATTGATGCATTCTCTGTGGATATAAGATCAGCTCAGTTGCAATGCCAAACCTATTCTATCGATAGTTTGTGCTTAATCGTTAATAGGTAAATCTAAAGTAGAATTGAAATCCTGATCAAATCAAATGTCAACTTCTATAGGTCAGATCATATGTGGTTATTACGATAAAAAATGACCTTCAATAATAAATATATAAATAAATATTTTATAGCGATTATAGTTAATGTATGCATTAGATATTTAATCAGCGAATATAAATTATATACCAGGCGATTTCTTACTCCTTTATGGAGGAAAGACCATTGATGTAAATATAACTGGGAAATTTTGTTGAGAAAAACTACTGAATGTCCTTAATCAATTCAAACGAGGCGGGGTTTGTGATGGAAAAAAGCTGAATAAAACATACCATTAACAACAAATTAATAGGCATCCACGTTAAAAATTAATAATTGTGTATAAAACCCCACAAGAAACAATCACAAGTGCAATAGTAACGATGAGTTTTGACTTCAAAGGACAAACAGCATGTTATTTTATTCCACATTTATCTTATTCTTCTTCCACATCATCTTGATTAGTTCCCCTCTTTCTGTCTATTATTACTCCCCGTGCTTCAGTTAATAGTTGTGCTGCAACACAAAAGAAGAGAGTGAAAGAAAGAAAGCAATCCATAAGACAACTCCCTCTGATTTTTCTCTTTTTACGGAACTTTCGTCTTAGCTTTGTTAGAACACAGGGACACATACACAGCGTTGCTACTGGCACATTTAAAGCGGCACATAGGAGAGATAAAGGCATATGATAACCCATTCCTCGAAAAATATTTTCAACGGCCAAAAGGGGGAGACAACAAAAAAACGCACAATTTCCAAACCCAACATATGTGGTTATGACGAAAAGAGAGTAACGAAATCGACCCGGTCTTTGAGGTGGAGGAGTTGGATATTCTCTCTTATTTTTGGCAAGTTCAGGTTGATCAGCTCTGTTACTTACATTGCTAGTTAGCTCTGTTGCTGTCGTAATTGTGGTGTCAGTTATAAGAGTAACCTCCTTTTCACTGCTGGTCGTCATGCTTCATTGAATCAATATCAATGCATGTGATATAAAGTATAAAATAAGTTTTTAGTAAATCAGCCATAATAGCATGAACATGTGTATATTAGTCAACCATTTTATGCCTTGATTAAAGTCAATTGAAAAGTGTTAATTTATCCCACTTTAAATAGTTAAATTTAAGAAATTTGCTTTGGTATGTCGGTGCTATGAGGTCAGTTACGGAAAAAGGTGGAAAGAGAAGTATTCATTATTACTGAGATAAATAATTAACATAAAACCATAACTAACTTTCATAAGGGTGAATGTATTCTTGAAAGTTAATTGTTGTCGTTACAAAGTTATGTCGCCACATCGATCGAATAGATGAAGTAGTTTAGGCCACTCGTGTTTTCAGATCTGTTCGGAGGTGGCGGGCAAGCCACCCCAATTTATTAATAAGTAAATTAGGTATATATACAAAATATTTCTTCGTTAGACATCAGTCATATCTCGTCGTCTGTGTCTCGGCGTGATGATCTATGTACAAACACGCAAGCACACAGCGGGACCACCTGTGGAAACTGTAGTGGAGATCCTATCGCCAGTCGATCCTTTCTAATCGCCAGGTGTTGTTAAACACTTGCTGGCTATAGCAGTTGACAAGAGCGTGACGCAAAAACTGTCCCATACTCTAGAGGTACTGCTAGATAAAATGCAAAGTTAATAATTGCTCCTAATTCATTTGAGTGAGTCAAACTGAATATAAAACGAATAAGAACATTTCTCTTATTGAAATTGTAGCCCTTCTTGACATACATTCATATTATTAATGAATTTGTTAAATTCGCTTTTAAAATGAAATTCTGTGCAAATTACTCCAAGCATAAGGTTGTATAATTATAGGTACGAAGTAAAAGCTTCAATTTTGTTTACTTGTTGGTGACAATAGTATCATTACAGATTTTCGGAATCTCAACGAAGCTTGTTATTTTTGATCCTTGCTTGTCAATTTTTAACTATACGGTAACACTATTCAAGGTTGTACGAAATTCGCTGCCTTCCATTAAGTTAAATTTCACACATGAGATCAATTAAGATTTCATTATCTATTTTTTCTTTACATATTGGATGGTAAATTACGCTTATAAATATGACCCTTTTTTCGTTTTCATTATTTCTGTTCAATTTCTTTTCACACTCAGTTTTTCCTAATCATTAAGAAAAAATACCATCTCATAAAATAGAGATAAATTCAAATGGAAAAATAATAATTTTTCATATAAACATTTGTAATTACATTGAAGGTCTTACATTTTTAAAGTTATTAACCTCTCAATACAAACGTTTCGGGTTGTGAAAGTGGAATTGGACTTGGCATCACAATGGTTAGTTTACTATTTAGTTTAACGTACTTACGCCGAATTTAACGCACCCATGGAGCTAGCATCACTGCTTTGACCTCTGTTTTGTGTTGTCTGTAAATTGATATCATGTGATATTTTTCAACAATTTCGTCTGAATTTCATTAACTCTTTGTAATATTAATTACGTTTTAGAGTTCTTCGGAAGGAATATGCGAAAAATGGCAAGATGTCTCCTTCACAGCTGATAACGAATCCATTAGCGGAACACTATTTCTCATCTCACCCGTAAGCCACAAAATATTTCGCACCTAATCCTAATTAATGTCTAGAATTCTGAAGACACTTCAATACAGTGGATCCCGATTAGTGGTAACATTTCGGGTGAACACATTCCCCCAAAAATTCCTCTTTCCAATATCATACAAGTTGAACGTCGTCGGTTAGGTTTCAATCATCATTGCATGTGTATCTTCTTTCGAATCAGTCAAAGCGAAATTTACGGTCCTTTTGAATTCATCAAAGGCGGTTCTGGAGACTTTATTGAAAAACTCAGTTCATTTATTGAACTCCAGCGGTAATTTCATTTGACTATTTGGTTCATCTGCTTATTTAATAAGCACTATTAGTTATATTTACTTTTATTTACAGTATTTATAAGCCTTCAATATTAGGCGTCCGTAATCACCGTTCGCACAGGTTATTTTTGGCTCTGATTAATGTGCAAATAATTGGTTAATTAAACTGATTAATTAATATGTTACTTTTATCCAAGATGATCTCTGGACTTGGGAATTAGACTTAATACCTCTTTTGAACTAGATGTTTTATTGATTTTTTCCCATTATTTTAGATTGTCAGCTGACTCAGAGATTTATAAGGTCACAAGAAAAACCACTACGTATCAGTTACCGACATCTGAGTATGTTACCATTCTAAACATTTTATTGCTATTACTATTATTATAACAATATTGTAGAAAAAGTTTTAAAACAATTTTCCGTTAAGAATCGTTAAATGAAAATCTAAAAAAGTATTGGATTAGGGAAATATTATTTTAATTGATTCTTGTGCAACTACCGTCGCACATCCAAATCATTTGAAGAGTTGGAGATAATGACTTTTTATTCAACACATACCTTTCAATTGTAATTTATGAGTGACTGAATGGTTCTGATTTTGTTTGCTTAATTTCTCTGATATGTATTTGTCTTTTGTATGTAGTTAATCCGGTCAGCTTTTGTGCAATTGTCTGTTTACAATTTTTCTTGTTTAGGCGATTGATAATTCGATGAGAATTCATTAAGTTTATCATATCTCATGCTTTGGATTTGCTAAGAGATTTAATCATTTATTTTGTATTTTCACGATTATAACTTAGACATTCCTTTCTTCACGGTTTTAATTGTCTAAAAGGGGCATCTGAACTTCTTTCAAATAATTTTCATCCTCTTTACTGATTCGATAGAAGTTTCAAGAAATCCGGCCTTCGCCGAGGACATCAGGGTCGCCCTAAGTTCCAAAAGATATGATTTTTATGCAGGTTCAGCATAAATATCAGGGGGTAAATCTAGTTAAAATTACATTAAAGTAGATTAGTATTTTCATTCACATAGAATAACTAAAACGAAGTCGGTCAGAATCACGTAGCCGTCTGAATTTAGCAATTTTGAATATATTTTGTTTCTAATGACAGGCCAAAAAGCTTTACAACTTTTATCCAAACACCCAAACACATAAGAAGGGAAGGGAAGGAGTGCTTAGGTAGTAAACGTGAGAGTTAGGGAATCAGAAGAACTCTATTTCATCTGTGCTCCAGAATCATCAATTGAAGTTCCTCCAGATTTATCCTTTCTTTTCATCGTCTTACTCTTCATTGTTAAAAATCCGGATGACATCCTTTCGTGTAGTTTAACAGCTGTTCTCTTTTCACATAATTCTTATAGGCAATGGAGTCCGCCTGTTGGTTGATTATCTTGATTAAATTTAGAGAATCTTCTGGTTAACTTTTCTCATTCATTATGATGTTGAATTCTTTCAGTTTTTCTGCAACACCAATGTCCGTGTTTCAAGGTGTCGGAACTCGTTTTCTGAACATTTTTGGGAGTTCAAGAATGAGTGCAGATGCTGCTCTGAACGGAGCAGCGGGCAGCAATTTTTACCCCGACCGGTCCTCACCGGGTAAATTTGGTTTCCTTGGCCCTGATATGGTGTCACCCACCGGCACAGCACTCATGGCTGAGCAAATTCTCTCCGACCGTTCGCCCGCTTCTGGAGAGGCTTTTACAACTTCCTCAGCACCAGGAGATGACGGGGAATATCAAATAATCTCTCGTGCTCCTCCTATAATCATTATACCGGATCTGAGACCTGTTCCACGGAAGCGCCCTGTCACAATGGAAGTTTGGAAGAGATACTTGGATAAGGAAGGTCGTCTTACTGTTGTGGAGAAACTGCAGAATGCTATTTATAATGGAGTAAGATTTGCCACTTTAAAATCTCACTAAGACAACAGCGAGGAGATTTTTATGCAATCTCCAAGTTAATATCTAACTTTAAAACCTGTTTAAGCCTATGAATTCAACTATGATAAGCGTGGCCTGAATAAATATTTATTAAAGAACATCTTACAGATAAGAAAATATAGAATGGGGATAAAGGTCTGTAAGACTATGGACCAATATTAATTAATGTTTACTATGGAAGAGACCATATTGCCACATTGGTCAATGTCTTCTTCAGCAGTATGGGACCGTGTAGTTGAGTATAATTTGGAGTTCAAGCTGATAATTGCGTTCGTACTGGCTGGAGAGGTTTTTTTCTTCCAATCCCCCAATAACGACGTGTTTGGTGGTTTACACAACGTAGGGGGAAGTTCAAAAGGGGTTGTGATACCGGAATCAAATTATTCTACCCTAAGTGGAATTGATTATTTTGCGTCCTTTGTTTGTCTTGATAAATAACACATAAAAAATCATCATCTGACAATTAGAACGGTGTCAACAAGTGCGTTCGATGGAATTCTGCGTATAATTTCAAATCTTAGACCTCGATTTTCATAACGTAACTCGGTGAGGCTGACTTAAAAGTCACCGCTACTTTCTCCCTTTTTTTACAAATTGCGTCTACAGTGTTACTAGCGGGTTCTATAGTTACATGTCATCAATGATTAAGGTAACTTTGTTATTGAATGATACTTATTTCTTATAGGTTTTTCTTCACGTTTGATTCTGCTACTATTGGTTAAGGTATAAGTTTGCTATTTTTAAGGATTTCGTATCCATTACCAAAGAGGTAGTTTCTTATGGCCGCATTTCATAGTATTTGAATTAGGTCAATGATTAATATTAATCTATGCAATCAAAAAAACCTATGTCTACTCCTCTGAGGTTCCTTTAATGTCCTCTAGGGTTAATGCTTCCTACTGCTTACTTGAATGTCCAATGTTTTTAGCTGAAAGCTTAGCTCACCTTATAACTTTCAGCTCCAGCTGCACGTAATTTCAAGGTTTGAAGGGAGGCTTAATACGTCTATTTCTTGGGTACAAAATGAAATTATGCTTTATTTAATTTTATTATTTTCATACATTATAGGTAATCGATCAGGATTCAGTTTAGCCAATGAGTCATACGCAATGAATAGAGTAACATGCTAAAGTACTTTTTCCCAGAGGTCACTGTTAATTTGATTATCGAGACCTGCACATTTTTAAAGCATTTTCCAACACTCATTTTGGGTAGCATCGGGAAGTTTCTCCAGTAAGAAAGTCGAATTATGCCCCCCTCTCCCCCACATAATCAGAGTTAACATGTGTGATTGGCCATTCCGCTCACTGCGTATGCACACGGTCATGCTAACCACTGCGTCATCCAACATATGTAACGAACATTTGGGGGTAGCTAATACAATATTGTTTCCTAATTCTTAACCGACATTTGTCTTAGTATTAATATCGACATATCACTAAATAACCTGGTTAATAACTACAAGCACATACACAAATGTATGTACACCTTGATTGCAAAATGTGGTTTAAATGGGGAAGAGTGCAATCCTGATTACAACATGGTTAATAACATGTTTTGTATGGAATGTGCGTTTTTTTAATTTTGATAAAACAGGATTTAAAGATCCATTTTCCAATCAATGTTAGCCAATTTAGCTTGGGCTTTGAATTTTCTGGTGATGATTTATGGTTTAATGCATATGTTAGTTTGTAAAAGCCCAATTCTCAGACCCATTAAAAAAACTCATTTTGAGTGTAGAGAGTGATATCTCCTAGTGATAAGGGTTCCTCTCTGATAAGAAGCTTACTACTTTCTTAGCCAGTATTAATCAAGGTGATGTTTATTCCTTTCAGCGGGTTTGCATACATTTGGATCAAATCCATTACTTTGGACTTGGCATGTTAACGTCTAAATTACTATCTTTGTGATAACTTTATTTCTAATCTGAGATATCTATTATAATGATTTGCTTATCGATTTTTACTCAGTTTCTGTCCTCTTCGCGCATTTCTGTATGGTACCCCTAGGTTCCTAGCCTGTTCATTGATGTTCCTTCGCTATCTAATAAAGGCGTTATGAGCTTTACTCTCCACTGAATGAATTTTTCAGGTTTATGATCACAAGACTGCTGCCTCCTCTACATTCTTCCTTATCATCCACTTGGTCTTATTCCCGTTTTGGGGTAGTTGAATTCCTGCAGTTAGAAAGGGCTTTGGTTAGTTACTTAGTTTAGTTAGAGACTAGTTAGCTTCTTCTACCTTACATTGGCATCTTCCAAAGTAGACCTTGCTCTGCTATGTCTTCTTTATCATTCACTGAAATTAATTCCTCCTAAAACTCTCTGGATTATGCTAAGATAATCAGTTTTTCCATATTTAACTAAATTCGTAATGCAAAAGTGTTGATCCGTTTTAATTCATTTTCTTAGCTAAACCTTAATGACTCTGGTTAAATTTGCTGTAACCGGTTGTAATAGTTTAATGTGCTTCTATGTCATGTTAAAAGTATGTTTGATTGGTCTTGTAAATTATTCATTTTGAAAGTTATCTTTCCTTCTAACTTCAGGGAATTGACCCCGAACTCAGACCAATTGCTTGGAAGTATCTCTTTGGATACCTCAAGTGGGATTATACTGAAGCTGAGAACGCTGCCAGGGTTGAAGAAAAACAGTAAATCACTTTTCTGAATTCATGCCTTATGTCGTTTAAGTAGTATATATGGGGTTCGCTATCACAATTTTCAATGTTATATACATACGTTTTAACATTTACAATTGAGCGTCCCAATTTGGCTTAATGATAGCATACATCTTTATGGTGTAATAATGCTGTTGTTGTACCGTTTTATTTCTCAGTCAGCACTATAAAACAATGAAGGCTTTTTGGGAATCAATGTCGGTAAAACAAATGCGAAACAACAGCAGATTCAGAGAGCGCAAGAACATCATTGAAAAAGACACTTTCCGAACCGACCGTCAAGTGTCTCTTTTCAGAGACGATTCTACTGGGGCTCTAACTCGCCTCTACAATGTTCTCATTACCTACACCTTTTACAATTACGACCTTGGTGAGTTCTTACTACCTTTTTTATACTTTGAGTAATTTGCATTTCTCTTTAACCCTAGCAATGATCAAAGTAATAATTACACAATTGAAACCCTTTATTGCGAAATTCTTGGAACAATACCTACAAGTCAGAGTCTCATGTTCATAGTCCCTTTTATTGGTTTTCATTAATGAAACCTTACTGCAGCCGCCTTCGTTATATAGCCGTCAGACCGTCATAAATAATCGTTGATGAGTTGAAATTGCTGGCAACCACTCAGTAAGACCGCAGAAGAACACTTCTTGACTGGATCTTGTCCTAGTACATAGGATATTCTAGGTATAATATATTTTTGTGGATAGATCGAGGTAAATAAAGACTGAAGCGTTTTTCCCGCCTTCGGAGTCGGAATATATGGCTAATTGGTCCTCGAATATTCATAGCCCCCTTTATAATGTTTTGGAAGATGAATCAGTTGAAAATCAGTTGAAAAAGCGTGCTATTGTGCTTGTTAAACATTTCATGTTAAACGTTCTCATGTGTTTCTCATATATGTCGTCATAGAGCATGGACTATTAATCCATATTTGGCTTACGTCCCCAACATAAACTTCGATTTATGCTAAATCTTGTGATTACTTCTTTCCAAATGATTAGTGTGGTGCTCGTGTAAACATTTAAGCTCTCCATTCTAAAACTTTTAATTTTCCCTTTAAATGCTTATGCAAAGCCTTAGACATGACTATAACATTAACTTATTGCTATCGATTCTGTTCCGTTGTACTTTAACAGTAGTAAGCCAAGAGATTTTCTAGTGCGTAATAGTTAAGTAAAATGCATTATCTTATGGTACGTATTCCAGATCAGTCTGTATGATATTACCCTAGATTGTTATTCTTTTACATATGATAACATTGTGTCATTTGCTAACTATGCTCGGTTTTATTTTCCCGCTTTCTCTTAGTGTTTGTCAATGCATGCTACATTTATACAAAGCTTTAAATCTATGTTCTTCATGGGTACTTATGATTTTGAACATGTCCCCAAATACTGAGAATGTATGTCACTGAACCTGCTTTGTTTCGCATTTGAAAATTTATGGTATATAGCCAATATAAAAAGTTAGCTTTCAGTAAGTGGAATCATCATACTGTAATTAATTGTAATCTATAAGGAAATGGGTACATAATAGTTTCCTTAATATATCCTTACTCATCCTTAGATAAGTAATGCAACGGATTGCTGCTTGGATTTGTGCACGTGGCATCGATGTAATTACATTAGTTTTTATTTAATCTCCTTAAGGTTATCAAACTTTTACGAGAGAGTAAAAAGAAAGCAATTTTATTATGAAGAAACCAATGTTTTGGATTATACGGATCAAACTCCTTGTTCTTTTAATGAGTTTACGGAATGTTTGAGAAGTGACTCCTTGTTTTGAAAATCCAATAATCTGATTATTCATCAGGGAAGAACATGTAAAATGAAGCCTTTAATGAACTTCGATTTGTCTATGACCATTCGCCTACAATTTTTAAATCGCTCGGGTCTCTGACCTTAAATTATGCATGACAGGTCTTGACGCTCCTTGCACCGATCTGAGCATGCGCACTTAGGTCATTATCCCTCATCATCTTTGCACTCTAACGACTGGTTTCTAAACCCCATGGTGAGCCGATAACACTTTCTTGAACATGCACATGTAGATGTCCATAAGCAGTTACCCATTCATTACCCCTTATTATGGCATGTAGAGCAAATTGGATTTTACTTGTCATTCTTCTAGATCTACAGCCGTGATTTTCTGACTAAGTAGTTCTCATTTATCGCTAATGAATTCACATTCACCCATAAATCGAAGAAATCCGCCATTTAAAACTTTTCTTGGTGGTAAGAAGGATTTCTGTAGATCAAATCAACCAACAGATGGATTTTAATAAGATTTTATCTGATGATTTCAGTTGCATCTTACACCAAAGTGACCTATTAAATCATAATCAATTTTCTACTCGTATGTAAGGCTGCTTATCTACTTATATGCCTTCATCTTTTTTAGGTTACTTTCAAGGTATGAACGATCTTCTCGCCGTTATCATGACAATTATTGAAGGTGAAGAGGATGCTTTCTGGTGTTTCGCTGGACTTCTTGAACGCATCGTAAGTTTTTACCACCCTTTCTCTTAACATTAACGTTAATATTATTCTCTAAAAAGAGCGTTTTTGGAGCATTTGATTAATGATGCTTAACTTTAAGATTTAAGTTCTTTCCATTTTACAGTCGAACATTTGTTTGAACCAACAGACTAAATTGAAATTGTTTCTGTTTTAAGACTTATCTTTTATCGCTTGTTACTTTATGGTTCATTTTGTGTAGGATGGAATTCCT
Organism: Hymenolepis diminuta; assembly: GCA_900708905.1. Classification (NCBI taxonomy): domain Eukaryota; kingdom Metazoa; phylum Platyhelminthes; class Cestoda; order Cyclophyllidea; family Hymenolepididae; genus Hymenolepis; species Hymenolepis diminuta. The sequence goes on from CAADRB010000031.1 coordinate 2,745,964, forward strand.
ACGTGTATTGGAAACGTTTTCTTCAATTGAGAGTTATTGAATCTGATATTCCACACGACTTCGTGTGTTAAGATTCATTCAACCCACCTCGTTTTATTAAAAGCTTACACTGAACTCCTCTTTTATTTGCTAATTTGTAAACTGGTTGATCATGTAATAACGGACATCGCCCTCTTTGCTGACATTCATTTCGGACTCCATGTCACTTTTTGTTTTCCACTAGGTTCCCAGTTGATCGTTTGTCCACGTGTTGGACACTTAGAATTATGTCTCTAGTCTGTAATTTTATTAATCTATTATTCATAATTCATTTGCGTGACTGCTATGATCGATGAAAGCAGACCGAAAGAACCAAAACCCTTGCTGAAAACCCATTAGTAGTCTTCAAACCCAAGTTCGTCATATCAAGTAGGTGGCTACCTGTATTGGGGATTGACCATAACGACTTATGAAGAGAGGTATAGAACATGTCTATTCTAGATCACATCGAATTATATTCTGATTTATTAAAATTGCGTAGATAGACAATTATTTTATAGAGGGTGGGGGATAAATGGTGTCGGTAATGGGAAAACCGCACATATTGTTTTTTATGCTCCCACAATTCGGATGTCTGGACATCATAGTTACCGTAATCGAACTCCTAGGATATAAATGCTATGGAATATACAACCCTACCTCCTTTTAAACCTTTTTGTTAGTGTTTTCGAGTGTCTCTAGGTGGGTGACGAATTCTTCCAGCAAACTATCTTGATTGAATAGTCAATAAGTTTAAGTGGTAGTATCGTAATACACGGCGTAATAGTTTTATTTTAACCTTTCTTTAAATTTAACATACACTTCTGTAGATATTGACGATATGAAGTCTTGTTTTTTCATTTGTAATTTTACTGCATGGTGAATGGGATATCTGACCATGAAATCATGTTCTCCTTTGACCTTGAACTAATTTGTTTATCACTTGATATTCTCCCCCTTACCTTGCTACCCTTTTAGGAATATAATTATTGAAATTTGACCAAAAGAAACGACGTCTGCTTTGGGATTGTTCTATTTGCGTTTTGAATCTTCTTTTAACTGTCAAAACGTGTTAGTAACACCTAAATTATAAGTAACAATCGTGGGGACTAATTCGGTACGAGATGTTCTTAATGGATGCAGTTTGGAAAATTGATTTCATTTCACCTTTCGGGATTTAATTAAGTGGGATTAATTTGTCAAAGTATTGAAGTAATTGGTACGTTTTGAAAAGCGTTGGTTAACGTTTGCGTTTGCCCTCGAGTCAGAGGTCACGAGATCAATTATAGAAATTACCAACCCTATTGCTTAACAAAATAACTTCAAAATAAAGGATAACTTCCCTCCACCAAAGTCAAGTATTATGAACGCTTCTCTCAATTACCTCGGGAAATTTGATAGCTTTCCGAATGATAAATTGCCATTTTTTTCCTACATCAGCGATAGCGTTCTTTTTAAAATTTTTCAGAATTACTCCTTCCAAGGTTAAGTTTGTCATTATTTCTTCGGACAGTTTAATTTATATTTTTGTGCTGATAGTACATTTTTTGCCATGGATGGGGAGATTTTCTGCATTAATAATTATTTACGTTTTTAAAGATGATGGAGAATATAAGTCGCGCAAGTTTCAACGAGTTATCTGCATTCTGCCCCAATCTTACGGAGCTTAATTTAATCAGTTGACTCGTGCAAAATTTTAATGTTTCCTGCATATAATCGTTCCACTAAAGCGGTCTTAACCACGTAATCTGTTTCGCATAGTGTTAAACAATGGAGAAGATCGTGAATAAAGTTTTGTGAAAGTTATTACCGTTTTATTAATTAAGAATATACTCAAATGAAATGTTAAAGTTTAATATGGCTTAAAGAACTAGTGTTCTTACAGAAATGTTCTGGTATAACTTAAAATCACACGGGATTTATTTGAAAAGAAATACAAACGTGACGGAGAAAAGGTGAAGTTGACGCCTTTATGCAGCTTATTTTTAAATTATCAGTAACATGAGTGTGTTCCTTTAGCGGATTGGAGTATGGAAATCAGATACCGATGTCCAAGGTCAAAGATAATGTAACATTTTCGGGACCACGCACAAAGACTACATTTCTTTACTAGGTCACATCTTGTTACCTTGTGTGAAGTTACAGTTGTGTGGATAAGGACAAGGAGAAGTCAGTTTTACTCAGTAGCCATATTTCAAAGGTAATTTATCTTGTAACTCTGGGAGCCTTTGCCTTTATCTTCGAAGTAGTACTAGAAAAGAGAGAAGTAGTTAAAGTCAAAATTTTACATACTTTATCAATTCTATTATTGTTTGTAAATTTTGCTTAATTGTTAAAATACACTAAAATTGAGGGGCGATGCTTGGTGAAATTTTGAGTAAATTGCCGAAGTTACCTTAATCCCGGGTTATTACTGAAATCGAGGATTTTGTGGCTATACGTTCACAATGGCATAGTAGTCCGATAGTTTTGTCGAATGATGGAGGTATGTTCGGTTTCCTAATTATGCCAAAATAACAGTTTTATCATAGAGTAAAATTACTGATACAGCAACAACTAGGATTTTGTCAAGTCGCCTCTGTAGTTTTGTCACGCGTATCTTTTGTATTTTACTTCACAGTTATCAAAAGCGCGTATTTGTTAAAAATATATTTATGTATGAATGAAGTAATTTCTCTTATTTGAGGGACGTAGTGTATTGTGATGTCATTATTTTCAGCGATTATTATTTAATAGTTTAGTCCTACTACTAGATTACCTGGTTTTGGCTAGAAAAAAAGACATTTTTGAAAATTCTAAAATCCAAATAGGTATATGGAATGGTTCTTCCAGTCAATTATTAATCTATCAGATTATTTTGATAGCCGTCAAATCCCAGTTCTTATGACTGAAGCGATAGTTTTAGGATTGGCTTTTACAAAGATCTTCATTATTATTGTTACCCATGGCGACGCAAAAGTCATTGCAAGTTTTACTCTTGGAATAGCATCTGAACACTCAGTATGACAGAATAGGGATGAAACGAAGTGTAGGAGGTCAAATAAGAGTAAACAATGAAATCAGAATGCTAAGTCATACCTTATTCAAATCCTAGGAGCAATGAGCGGTCAATTTCCCCAGGAGATGCTTGCGTCAGTTTGTAATATCCGAATGTTCATTTCATTTTTTGAGTCCTGGATGAGTTCATGTTTACGATATTTAGAGCTTGCTGATTTCAGTGGATTTTATGGGATGGCTTGTATCTTGTATCTTGCTACGGCTATGAGTAGGAAAATGAGTCCAATACAGACAGCTTAAGCAAGGTAATAACATGTCTTTCATTAGCAGTACAAAACGATTTGGAATCCCTCTTGTTTTCTTTTGAATAGTGGCATAGCGCACATTTTATGGAAAAAGCATTTTTTAAAATTTTCAATAAATACAAAATTCAGCTTAAATCTCCTTCGTGTGATGGTTTAATGGAACAGTCGACAGCTTGGGCTGTTAGCTATGCTAACCATATGCGTCTCACTCCTCCTGTCGTTGTACTTTAATGGCTCTCTCGTTTCATACCAGTCACCACCAAAGGGTATTAAAACAGTCCTATCCTCTCGCTGTTAGTGGATTACTGAAGTATTCTATCAAAGTAATTAAGCCTTTAATCGGTAGGCTTAATTGATAGGCTTTTTGAACCCCTAGGAAATTCCCTGTTCTATTAATGAGCTGTCTGTTAAAATTGTGTGAAACAGACCCCCAGAAATACAGTTCCTTTCTTGATTTTATTCAGCTACTCCCATCTTCTAACTTTGTAATTAACGTTGGAGCTATCAATTTAGTGGGTATAAGGTGAGAGGGCTTAGCCACCCCAGCCTGATGCTGTTTGTCGTAACAAGAGGTTACTGGTTTTGAGGAAGTGCCAGTTGAATTTACTTCTTGAACTTTATAGGATCTATATTACCATCTTGGGAGAACTTGTTGTTTACTTCACGGAAAAGTTATTTTTACCTCCAATGCGCGTGGATCTTTTGACGTGTATCACTCTAAAATATGCTAGGTCCAAAGTGGATTCTAATATATTATCGTGGGAAGCGAAGTCTAAATATTTAGTGAAGGATATCTTACAGATAAGGGAATAAATAATGAAAAGACATTAAGGTTTATAAAGGCAACTATCTCCTCATAATAGCTATTTCTGTCTCCACAGCATGGGACAGTGTGATTGAGTACATCTGGATTTCGGGGATCTTATTGGTCCACCGTTCTACCATATTAGTCTGATTGGTCTACCAGCTGTTGAAATTGTTTGCTTGGTGGTTTACCTTACCTCTCCTCTATGCAACAACTGTGTGTTAGGTTATGAATATTGCAATTCTTGATTATGTGGGAAAAGGGAGACTGAATGAAAGTATTTGGTTAGCAAGATGATGTTCGGGATGATCATCTTTTTTGATCTATCCATTTGATCAGTTAGTTGTATCACATTTACGATTCGGATAGGGGGGATTTGCAACTTTCAGTCTAACAAGTTTGTTGAGGAAAAGCGGGATAGAAGTTTGAAGATTTGGGTCTTAAACACAAATTATTTATATTGTTTCACTTGCGAATTATATCTCCTGAGATACCTTGGAACATTCTGCTCGTTTGGAGCCATTGGTGAATACTGTTCTAGATGTTAGTATTCATGAGCAAACGTTTTTTCTTTGTGATTCTGCATTTCAAGGACATCCCTTTAAAAGAAAGCATACATTCGAAATCGTCCAAGTGTAGAAAGTTCCCTCCCATCTTTTTTCAAAGTAGGACTTAACAAAGATATAAACTGAAATGTATTTATTCCTGAGCGGCTTAATTAAAAGTTTTCTCTATGCCTAATCTCTATACTGTCCTTCAGAGATCGTAAATTCGTTTGCGATCACAATAATTGAAGAAATGCTGCTAAGACATTTTAATGGAGATTTACCAGACAGTATGTGATGTAACTGTCTACCAAGAATCTCCTGGATCTTTAAATAAATTCATGATGCTGTTTGTTAATTGAGATTTCCAAGGATTGAAATATTCGTCTCTTAAAGGAGGGCCAATTTAGTTTCTCAGTCATAGAGGCACTGAGGCAACCATCTCCTCAAAATTAGAATAATTGAATTGTGTCGTGATTTTTAATCATTATTATTAACCAATATTAAGCTTGAATAAGATTCCTTATTGGGTTTTAATCCTTTTTTCGTTTCGTTCTTTAATGGGTATAGTTTTGCTAATTTTCGAAAAGCTTTTCCGATGTTCTATTCCGCCTATTCTGCTATATTAAATTTACCCTATTAAAATTTTGTATTCGGTTCAGGCATTTGTCATCATTGTCTTTAAAATATAATTAATGTCCTCAGCGGAGTCTGGATGAAAATGACTGACATTGGCTTTTTCTAACCTGTTTAATCATCTAATTTTTTTAGGCTGACAATTTTTCTGATGGACCATCAGATCTCTACAATCAATTCCACAACCTCTTCAAACTCATTGAAATCCTTATGCCACTTTTTGCCCAATTTTTGCGTAAGTAGATCATATTCCCTTTAAATTGAATATCACGTATGCCTCAAAGTTTTTAATGGTTTCTTTTACTCCCTACAGGCGAAAAGGAGGCAACATCAATGAACTTTTGCTTTAAATGGTTCCTCATTATCTTCAAGCGGGAGTTCTCCTACGATGATATCAAGATTCTCTGGGAGGTTAGTATTTGCTTTGTATAAAATCATTCCCTAACAATCGAACGTTATAATGCATGAATGAAAATGGTTTAATGCATTAATAGATATCTTAATAAGTTGATGATCTCATTCCACAGACTGACTTTTCCAATAAATTGTCTCTTATAGGCAATTTGGAGTTACGTTTAGTTGCTTCCCAAGCCCATTAATGCAAGTGTTAGTAACACTCGATTTGGGTAGGAAAAGGTAGCTCAGAACTGCTCTTACGAAAAACTCTCATTCTGTCACTCCCCTCGTTGACAAGAGTGTACCGGTGCAGTTGGCCACACACACCACTTGATGTGCAACGATGAGTACTGATTTCATAACGTCTTATTCATCAGACATTCTGATATATACCTCAATCTATTTTGTTAACCATCAGAAAAACTTGAGTGAACCATAGACATGAATAATTGATTCAAAACTAATCACAGTATACATTTCTGTTTACTAATTCTCCCCTTGTCATTCATTGTATCTGATTTTAATCTCAACAACGACGTAAGGGAAGTTTGGAACATCTTTGTTTGCCTTACCGTGCTTCAATTAACCTCTCTTAGAAGAGACCAGATATTTATCTGATGAATATATTCACTCATTTACTGAAGACAAGGATGTATATTAAGTTTAGGATATGTTGCATAATCATTACATACTAGGAAATTTTATTTATTCCTTTTGGTTTTATTGATAATTGAGGTCGAGATTTTTTTTATACTTATTTTTCTATTAGGCTCTCTTTTGTGGTGTTGCTCCCAAGAACTTCCATCTGCTCATCGCATTGGCCATTTTTGATGCTGAAGCGGATACTATCATGCGAACCTGTCAGGATATGAGTCATATTCTTCAGGTATGCACACATTTTTTGTCTGTCACTAGATTTGTCAACCTTCATTTTTTACCCTGTTGTGTTTAAATCGTCATGTGTATAAGTACCAAGTTTGTCAGATGTTATTAATTTGTTACTCGCTAACAAAAACTGAATTAGAGTTGCTCTAAAGTCTCTTTTCTCCTTAAAAGTAAATATTGGAAAGAGATTTTGCTGTGGCATTAGGTCAGCATTTCTGTTAACTAAGATGTTCCACTTAGTAAGACGACTGAAAACCTTGGGGCGGATAGAGGTCTACCTCATAAACGATTAACTTTGAGCCCATAAAATATGAGGAAATAGACTTTACATGTCTATTTGATGTATACAATAGTAAGCCTATTTAAAAGTGCTTTATTAGAAAACCCAAAATGACTTTTCAAGTAAAGGGGGAATATCTGAGCTTTATAATAGACAGAAGAGGAAATTTCTATAATCTTTTTATAGAAAGTCAACAGTAGACGTTTGGCAGATTTTTTCCTTACTCCTTACAGCCGTCGATTCTATTTCTTAAATGACTGCCACCTGTTATCAAGTCCAAATGCTTGTCAATGATTCCAGAATCAGGTTAGTTCTGTCTAGTGATAGTATATGTATGTGGCTTGGATGTCTGAGCAATTGTCACTTGTAATCTAAGCAATCTATTTTTGATTATCTTCAGTCACGTGCATCAGTGCACCATATGCCTGGAGATTGATCTTGTCCAAAATTATAAATTATGTAAAGCCGTTCTATTCGAATATATCCATTTAGAAATCAGTCATGGTTTAAGTGTCAGAAAGTAGACGAAACCTATGTATACTCAAAGTGGCTTCTATTTCCTTATTTATCCTTTTATCACCCTAAATCCCATAGGATTTGTCTCAAATACACGAAAAGTAAACAAGGTTAAGAAGGTGAAATGTTACTTGCATCGGTCTCTGAAATTAGTAAGGCTTTTGTATCCTGTTATATATTTAAGACGATGTGTCCAAGCTAACCCCACCTTTGCTACTGAACTGTTTATTAAAACAGGCAGATCTCGAAAATGTAACCTCTTTTTATCTACAGAGTAAACCATTTTTCTGATTTCTAACTTTGGGTGGACTGGGGCAGGTAATTGACTGTCCTGGGGTTTATCCATACCAAGCATTAGCAACACGAAGCACTAATCGCGTGTCAATATAAAATTATGGCTAAATAAGTAGCCCTAAGATATACCGCTGACAAAAGTGAACTGTTGGACTATCGATGCCTGTTTTTGGGAGACATCTCGGTCTTTTGAAGCCGCTGGTTGTTGATTTACTCAATACTTCGGACTTTTTTATCGGTATTAAGTCTGGATATTTTCACCGTATTTCATTTTTTTCTGTACTTCTTCTGAATAGTACATCAATAACCTAAGTGAGAAGATCAATCTGAACAATATTCTGAGTCGTGCTCAAGGTATCTTCAATCAGCTCTCCGAAGTCCGAGACCGTCTTCCCAATGAAGTAGCCACCTTCCTCGGCTTCGCTCCCTCTCCATCCGCATCTGGTCCCCTTGGAACCCCTAGATCACACTCTTTTGGCGATGGTCACCATCGAAGCAGTGTTGATGAGGAAGGACTCCTAACAACCTGTAATTTCGCCCTCGAATCTGCTCTTCCCCCCTCAGCCAACCCTGCTGATGACAGCAATCAAATTTTGACAAGCGCGATGGAAGTTGGTGAAGATGCTACCAATTACATGTCGGATGTCCACACAACAGCGGAATCCTCTGAAGATCCATTTTAAGGGGTCTTCTCTGATCTAGCTGGTTGTACATAGATGTAGACACGGGATACTTTAAACGGATATATTTATCTTTCTCCATTTTCCTCCCTTTGACAATTACTAATGCTTATTACTGCATTCTTATTTAAATCATATAAGAAATCACATTTAATAATTCCGTTTTTTCACACAAATGTAATAGGTTTGTTTATTTTATGATTATGATCATGAGAAAGCACCTAAATGTGGGGAAAAGCAAATGGGCCCAACAAGGTATGAAACGGGTAATGGTATTAACAATAAGTAGGCAATGAAGTCAGGGCACCATGAGTCTATATTTGAATTCAAGAGCATTGAGTTGTACAATGAGAAGAGTTTAATGTCCTAATGTTCGACCTTCATCATTTGACACCCAAGTTCATGAGTAAAATTATTTCAACTGTATTTAGAGCTTCTTGACCAGTTCTGATTTGGTTCCGTCGTTAGTCATGCCACCTCTAATTATCTATTTCTTTTTACAGTCAAGAGCAAGCAGATGAGATTAACGATATAGCAAAACCCACTGCAGTTTACTCAAGATGAACTCTAATGGAATGTCATCCTTTGTAATACTAGTGTTTCTACATTATTCAGCGGAGTGTATGAACTCAATATCTGTTGTTTCGAAATAAACTGGCATGTAAAAATGCGAAATCTGATATAGGGAGGGTAGGCTAAGTGACACTCCGGTAACCGGAACCGAGACAGATAGGAGTGAAGCATAGGGTACCACTTATACAATTTCAGTTGAATCTAAATGAAAATTTTTAATCACAACTGACTTCAAATGACCCGTTTTATGATTCGAAATGAGAATTGCAGTAGTCGGTCTAGGCACAGCGGAGTCTGCCATCCTATAAAAGGGTGGTTGCGTGGCAGAAATTGCCTGGTTGTCACAATTCTTTGGATTGTGCGCAGTTGAAAGCTATGAGCTGCCAAGATTATCTACTTTAAGGGAGACGGTCGGCCCAGAACCTGACCGTTAGTGAGTTGTAACCGCAGTTGTGTCACTTGATGCTGCGGGGTAATAGCACATTTTCAGGGGCTGTAATACTTTTGGTATATTTTAACTCACTGCTTTTGTGAATGTTGAGATTAATTAGTACAGTACGCATTGAGTGGTCTCTGTCATATTTAAAATGCCTTCGATAGGTTCATCTGCCTGATTTTTGCCGTGAAAGGATGCAAATTAATCAAGCTGGCATGATAAGCCATTTAAATAAATCAGTTGGTCAATAAACTTCTAATATCAAGGACAAAATCTCATCCAGATTCTTTGTGATCAGATCATGAATATTGACTTTTAGAACATTCGAATATGACAGATTCACCTATGCTCCTTATGAAAAAGTTGGCAACTAGAGCATACAAAATTTAAATAAGGCTAGGCAGTGGATATCCTAATTTCACTAAGTATATATATAACGAAATTCCTGATGGTACTATTTGACATGATTTATTTTCCTTCTTGTTTTCACTTAAGATTTAAAGCAATCATCCACAGGACATGAAAGTCTGTAGGCTGGCAGATAGTTAGCGTTTTCCTTCAGGTCATTAATATTTGAATATTATGCATCCTTTGTCCAGTTAGTGCCTTCCTATCTCATTCACGTTTAAGAAGAGTACATGGACATCCAGGCAGACGAATTCTGTTTTTGTTTCACGCCTTTTAATTGTGGTTAATGTTCTAATATACGAGGAGTATATTTCTTGTTAGGATTAAGTATCCAAATTTCCACCCTATCTTCATCAAACATCTACAGTGTGTCTGCTTTGAGCTGTCCAAGTTAGATCATTATGCGAGAAACCCTTCTTCTTCCCATTTTCGGTCACTGAGAATTCTAATAGTTTGACTACTCCATAATTTGTCCTGTAAAATTGCTATAGACAGAAGATGTCGATCAACATCTGCTCTCTGAAATGAGTGACCTGAATTTTATATGGCTCTTGCTAATATGCCTCCACAAATTTGCTCAGAAATTAGGCCTAAGCCTTTACAGTTGTGGGGCAAGGTATTTCAGAGGAGATTTTTCCGTCGGAACTTTAATAGGCATTTCTCTCTTATCGTATGGGCGTAGCATTATCTGTCTAGCAGCGTTCTAACCTGCTTTTAATTTGTTATCATCCATTTTGCAATAGGGAATGGTAGAAAATTGTACAGAACTGGTTCGGTGAAAGTTTCAAGTAGTTTTGTTTGAGTTTATCGAACTTTACACCGTTCTGAATCTCACCAGCTGTCTCGTAGTCTTCACGCTTTTCAGTTTTACAGCGTCATCAGTCAGCTGTTTATCATTCACTTGAGGCCACCAGTAGGCAAAGCGGCTCAATCTATTAATCCTGTGATCATCTTTATGCAGAGATGATTGATCCAGATCCTGACCGTATAGTCACATGTTATTTCCATGATACACTGGTCAAACGTTATTTTAAACCCTAATAAGTGGCACAACGTAATAGTATCTGATTTTATCAGATCATTAAAATGTATTATACCTATGGAGTTCTGTTAAATATGATATCGGTATTACCAGACCAGCTGACTGGTTTCATTACTAGTTACTTAACGTTCATAAATTTATGTCTACTAATATTTAATGAGTAACGATTTATACATCTTAGAGAGAAAAGGCATGTAGCTACCATTTCTATTTCAGAGAACCACTGACTTTTATAATTGCGAATTCTCAGAACATCAGCACGTGCAAAATATTCTTTGAAAGGTAGAATAAGTTCATTAAATTGAGAATGAGAAAATAAAAGTTCACATATTTTCCATTTCTATCTTCAAAAAGAGCTTACCCTATGAAAATAGGGTAAGCTTTAGAGTTTCATAGAGTTTCTGAAAATGATGATTAGTTCATTCTTTAAATGACCAAAAAAAATTATAAAATTTATAAATGGAAATTACTAAAAAACTTTTTTTAATAATCCAGCGAAATCGAATCATTCGAACCCTAAATTCTGACTTTCTGTTAAAAGATTCATATAGTATTATGCATCCTTATAACGAGTAACTAAAAATGTAGAAGGCACGGATAAGAAACTAGTTCTTCTGAACAAGTGTCGTATCAAAGACACGATTTGGACTGGCCGCAAACCGTGTTCTATGCAATGTTTACTGAGGGCATAATAAAAGGAAATTGGAAAATTTTAGTTCCGAAATCGAGATATCTGCTTGGATCCGGTTGCGCATTGAGACTCTTTGTCAGTATAAAATTCATTTCCTGATATTTCTGTGGAAGTTTTTGTTTCATAAGATGAGAGTAAAATTGTACTAGATGTCGATTATAAAGGAGTGAAGGTTCGCATCATTTACATTTTCCTAATCTCCAGTTCAAATTTGTCTGTTTGAAGAAGAAAGAGTACAGACAGAATCAACCAAATTAAGAAGATTCACCGGTGAACTGACTCTTGTCTTACAGAGCTTAATTTAGTTGGTGCAAAGATTAGCGAAATGTTTCACTTCTGATCGTAAGATGATATTTACTTAGATGATTTTAGCATGGTAGAGCTCACTAGAGTTCACCCAAGGTGAATTCAGGTGAAACAGAAGCTTTCCTAGGTATTTTTTGAAGACGGGGAGTGCAATGATGTGACTCATTTATCATAAAGAAATTACCTTATTATATAATGCTGACAATTTTTTCTAGATTTACCTCTTCATTTTAGCACACCGAAAATTCTCCTATATGTAGGCGTTTGAAAACCCTATGAGAACAGATGACCGGAACGATGAAAATTTTAATCCACCAGTAAATTGCTTATCAAGAAATTATTTTCTCAGTACTGTACACAAATAATTCAGCTGTCAAATAAGAAGACATACTGTTCTATAACAGAGATTTGTTTGTTTGAGTTTATTAATTCCAGAAAAACAAATCCATTCAAATTAGTATTGAAACGGCACTAATTGGAATTCTTAATCTCACTTTCACAACAAGACCCTGCGAGATCTTCATAATACCATGGTGTATCACTTATCATATTTTTGGTGTCCTTCTGAAATGATAAGAATTTTGCGTCCTGTTTTAGATCTAAGGCACAGAACATGTCCTAGAAACTTCCTTTTGTTTAAATTTTAAAATGATGCCATTTTGATACCTTACTTGGATAGAATTATTCAAGCATTTCTCAGTCTTATGACTTTCGGAGGTTCAATGAGACCAGCAATTTGGTGACTTTTTGATGTGGGGTTTTAACCCACTTCAATCTCTATTGTTAGTAGCTAAATATTAAGGACATTCAGGAGGCAATAGAAAGCTCTGATCTTGTACCATGTGTATGACTCGTCTCCTGCCTTTAAGCATTTTGTCGATTTCTTCGGTTATTGAATACCTGTAAGCTTTAATTTTCAATTTAACCGCTTTTCAGCTTTCTAGTTGCAAGGTTATTATATCCTCTCTGTTCTTCTATGGTTATAAATTCTGTCATTAAATCCTCCTTATTCCTTTCTGGTGGTAACTAAAGTAGTGTGATCAGAAAGGACAATATTTTAATTAAATTTTCCTTCTTCTAAGTTAAAGCCTCTACTAATATTAATTAAGCATTAAAAATGCTGATTGCTATGCCCTGTGGTGCAGAAAAGTGATACTGAAAGACATACCATACCAACTGTTTCACATGATGCATCAGCAAAACTAACCTGTTGTCTTCACCCTTTAACCCTAACCGTTTTCATATCTTGAAGCACGTAAGGTAACTGACTTAAGTTAGAAAATATAGTTCGTCAATAATTGTCAATGACTTATTTATACTTTTCAAAAAAACTTTAGCTATCTCATCTTGTGAAAAACAGCAAATTTCGGAATATCATGTAAGATCATTTACCTTCGCAACCGCTGAAGGAAAAAATGAATTGAAGCGGTAAGTTCGACCCTTCTTCATTAAATTGTATCCGTCAATAAGCACTGAGTATCGTAGACAAGCATTTACTGCAATCTGTGGGACGAATCGTGTTATCTGAATTTTGGATAGTGAACTGCTCACCCCAGTCGAAATGTCAAATGAAGTGAGACTTCTTGGTACCTTGACTTTGACCTCCTTCCTCCCCTTTATCATAGTTGGAGTCTATGTTATTCGATGTCAGTTGCTTCCCAAAATTAAAAATTTTTTGTATTACTATAGGTAACAATAATAATAGCACCTTGCTCATTAAGTGACTACATATTGGCATGTTTCGTTATTTTTATTGGCAGTACGAAAACTCATAAGGTTTAGTTATGAGAAACCATCTAAATAAGGGAAACAGTGAATGAGTCCAATAATGCATAAAACAGGAGAGAGGGTCAAAAAGAAACGGGAATTGAAGGTGAGAGGTTAAGAGTCTCTTTCTATAATATATCTCCACGCACTACAAAAAACGTCCTAAACCCAATAGGAGAAGTTTTTTTAACATTTGACTTGAGTATCCTGAATCCACTATTACGAAAAACTCACATTCTACCACTCCTCATTTTGACCAGAATTAACCGGGATGATTGGATTTGTATTGATGAACATTGACCACTGACTTGGCGAGCTTGCACGTTGTCTACTGTTCCACCGATATATACCCAATGAAAGTATATTCAATTATTATGACTCAAACTTCTGCTCAGGTTGTCCGTCCACACAGAAGTTTTGATCGCTCCTTCTCGTAACCGTCGCAAACTGATATTCACTTATTTCTTTGCATTCTCAGACCGTCCCATTTTATTTAAAAAGTATAAGCACCGTTTATAGTAAAAAACCGGTACACCTATCATCACTGGCGCTCTTATATAATGTCTATCTTCTCCATTATGTTCTTGTAGTGTAGACTGATAGTAATTGAAAGGAGAGTAGCTAGAGGTATATCTATGGGGTCAGAAGCAAGGCACGTAGTTCTTTTTTTTAGGTTTTTCAAATAATCTAGAGATAAATCAGAATATCGTTCACTGTATCTTACAGTTACATCAGGGCGATGAAATATAACACAAAAGCTAAATAACGATTATTCAAGTAATTCTGATATGATCTTTAAACAGATTAATCATTTTTTATCGATACACTATTGAGAACATTCAAATAGAGTCTTTTCTTCAACACAACTGATTTCTGAATAAGTGTTTCGTGTTGTTATAAAGGAGGAGGGTAAGTCCGAGATCTAGTGTCTAGATTCAGGGAATCTAATTAAGTTATCACTCTTCTAATTTATTACGATGAACAGGAATCTAGTAAATGCCTAACAATGTAGGTAGAGAAAAAACAGAATGCACGATAAATAACTTGGAGGTTGGTTAAAATGTAAGATTTTAAGCACTTAGATTAAAATAAACTCGGAGAGCTATATGATGTAAAGCACTATCGACATAAAGCAACAGACATGTGGGTAGTAAAACGTGCTCCTGAGAGTTCACGAGATCGATGGACATCGGTAAAAATTCAGTGATGAAGATGGTCAACCAAAGTTTCCTTTATGAGCCTGGACACCGGAGCGTTGCAATACCTCAGACAGTTTCAGTTTCAATCTAGGAGGTCAAATTGGATGACTGAACGTCCAAGTCTGAGAGAGGAACGCCAATTTTAAATCATCTCATACATCAACTTTTGCCTTTGCATGCTCTGGTTTTATTCACTGTAGAAGACAAATAATTTAAAGGACACGTATATAATCCATTAAGTAATTTATCGAAGTTAAAGGTAAGTAATATTAGAACACTTGAATATGCATTTGGATCTCTGTTTATGTGCAATTTAAAATTCGCCTTGGAGATCAGTTAAAGCGGAGACCATTGAACTGCTTATTGCATAATTGTAAGAGAAATTACCAATTTCATTTTAATATTAAAATTTGTGACAATATAGCTGAACTTTTTAGGGGAAGAATAAATTATTTTGAGATGATGCAACGGTTTTAAAGAATTGTATTTAAAGATATACTTCCCAGACTATGTTTACTACTTACGGTATATATCACTGACCGGTTTTAGTAAGTTCAAATGTATGCTAACTTTTTATTTCCTTAAGAACGGCCATTTAATACTGAATGGCATCTACTTGAAATATGTAATTAAAAAATATTTTATTTCAGTTAATTTTCTATGGATTGAAAATAATTGACCGTTCCTAAGTTATTGGAGTTTGTGTTTTAAAAAATATCTAAAGATAGTTTGTCAATGCCTATGATCATCATTAATTTGCAGAATCTTATCGCCATGTTTTTATCGTCATGACCATTAAACTTCTTGGGGGGTTCAAGCCCTGGTAGACACAACACTACCTCTTTTTCATTTCTTAATCGTAAAGCAGTC
The DNA here is from genome assembly GCA_900708905.1 of Hymenolepis diminuta. Lineage (NCBI taxonomy): Eukaryota > Metazoa > Platyhelminthes > Cestoda > Cyclophyllidea > Hymenolepididae > Hymenolepis > Hymenolepis diminuta. Next base: position 2,761,613 of record CAADRB010000031.1, read on the forward strand.
ACTGTTAAGTATTAAACAGAATTCTCCACCGTGCTTTAACTCAAAATGTATAAATACAAATTTTTAATCCTACCTCTGGCTCAAATCCTACGCGTCGTTTCCTCTCTCTTTTCTCCCACTTCTACTGACCAACCAACTTCTATCTTCATTATCCGCCTTCTTACCTTACCTTACCTTCTTAGTCCTCACTTCGTCTCTCTCGGCTATTTCTCATTGCAGCACTATCCTTATTTATTATTTTGTCTTCTTAATCTTCGGTAACTGTGATATTGTCCAGTTATAATTGATGGCCCTCTAGTTATACCCAACAACAATACTATCCATTTTTTAATCCAACCGATTAATACTAATGTTTCTCTACTGAAAGCTTCATATTGATTTTATGCTTCATTCTTAGCATGATTACACTGTGGTTGCAAGATATCCATTATTACGATTACAGTCACCATTTTAATAAAACGGAAAGATATGTCTGATATGATAATTGCGAAAGCCTCCAACATTTAAGAGCTTGATTCATAACAGATACCTTAACCCCCACGCATTGACCTCTTTAATTCGGCAGTTTCGTAAAAGTTTTTGAGCCAGCATACCAAATTTCCATCGACGCACACATTGTGAAATAATTTGGCCTATTACAAATTTATAATATTCGTGATCAAGTGAATAAGAGGAAAAATGAGGTATAGTAGTATAGGCTATGACTTAGGGGATGCCGACGTAAGCTCAGTTATGTCAAAATCATGTCAACTTGATCACTCTACTAATTTCCTTCACTATGAGAAGAAAAATTGATTAGAAATAGGATGACTGACCATACATGTGTATAAAGTGGTCAATATGCCCAGGATACTTTAATACACTCAGGAATCTGGAAAATGCATGCTTTATTTTAAAACTTTGAAATGAAGTAAGAGATAACACATCAAGTTAAATGAGATATAACCAGAATTAAAATGCCACATAAAGTAAGAAACATTCGATACTATGACTTTATTCTCAAAGTTAATTTGATCTCTTTCTCTGAATAATTTTTGGGCTAATTCGCCGTTCTCCGTGTTCAAATAGTTTCTCACAATGAATGTTGCCAGGAATTATGATAAAAAGGTAAAGAATGATTTGGAAAGGGAGTAGCAATGTCTTGTGGGGTTTTGAACGCAACAGTCTTAAAAATGGATTAAATTATGAAGTTGTAGAATGTTTAGTGAAGATTTTTTAAGTAGTAAGTAGTAGGGATTCCCTATAACTATTAATTGAGAGGTATTTTATAAATTGCCAAATATAAAACAATAGCAAAATACAAACTAAATGGAGAATGGTAGATTCTCATTCAAAATGGCATTAAATTCATAAACAAAACTATTAAAAATGGCATTAATTTCTAAGATAGATTTTTTACAACTGAGAATTTGTACCAAATAGCAAATTTAGATAAATTTACTATTTTAATTCAGTGCATTAATGAAAATATTGATGACGAGTTACGTAAAGATAATATTAATGAATAATTATTTCTGCGATAAAATAAAGATGAAATTATTGTTATGACACTAGATGTTTACTTGGAGTTACCGATTCACAAATGTTAAAAATGTGCAAAGAGAAATTAATTTATTATACAAGATTCAGATTTAGAAATAACACCACAGATAAATATCAACGTTTATGGTTCCAAAGGTTCCGGTTTCGCCCGATGAAAAACGCCAAACTCATCTGAACCCAATCTAAAACACCAAAACAGGTATAATTAGATAATCAAAAGAGAAAATTAATAATAAAACGCTCCTTTAAATTAAACTAACCGCTTTGTGAGATGGACGTAAAACTTGCGAGGTATAATCGTAAATCGAATAGTGGGACTTTCGGCATCTTTGATTATTTCTGCAATTTTTTCATCAGGAACACCTAATGCGTTTATTCCATTAATTTCACAAATTTGACTATGAATGACAACTCCATTATTTTCTGCACTGCTTTCACCTTGAACTTGACGGATCTCTCCGTCTACAATTAGCAAACCCACATGGCCCTGATCGTTCCTCATCAGATCGACAACGCGTTCTAGTGGTCTAAATAAAACCATATAGAAATATAAGAATAAATAAAAATATGAGGAAAAGAATGCAAAATGGATTAAATAAGAGGCACCTGTCACGAATGATAAACGAGACTTTAGCATTCGGAAGACCAAGAGCGTAATCAAAAGCCTCCTTTCCCTTCATTCCAGCAACATTCAAGTCCTCTATTTTTAAGACTTGATCACCAAATCTAATTCCAGCTTTAGCGGCCGAAGATTTTTCTCTGACATGCGAAACAAATACACCATGTTCGAAATTTCGAAGAGTCAATCCAAACTTTCCTTTCTTTTTAATAAGCACTTCACGAACCTCCTGCGTAACAGGAATGGGATCCCTGGGAATGGGCTTTTTACTTTTGGGAAAAGGAACAATTCCGACACTGTTTAGAACAACAGCGCCAGATCCGGGCAGACCGCCATAAGTTGCCTCGCCATTTTCATTATATGCGACTTGATTCAGATCAATGCCCATAAACATATTGGGTCCCGATGGAGCCTCAGAACCTTCTCCAGCTTCTTTCCTAGCTTTGGCTGCCTTACTTGCAACAAGAGCTTCGAGACTTGGTTGAGATGCCATCTGCAAAAGAAATTTCCTACTGAATACTAAAGAGTTAAGGTTAAAAATAAAAAATGGATTAGATTTAATCCATTGATAATGCACACCTCGATATCAGGTAACGCCTGAAGATGTGAAATGGCTACCAATTTTAGGACAAATATAAAGGGAATTTGGCTTTGCTAAACAAAACATGTCAAAGAATAATTTCGTAAAGTAGAAGAAAAATAAAATAATTATAAGGGTAAATTTATTAATAATTTTAGTTAGTAATTTTTCATTTTATATCATTAATACATATTTTATTAAGCTTCTTACATCTTATAGCAAAAATTCCATTTTATCGGAATTTAGTCGTTCGTTTATAGTAATACTTTATCAACACTACCTAGAAAAGACCTTTTTGATAGAGCGTCACACATCGCGCAACAGTCACTACAGCATATAGAAAAAGAATACCTATTTATTTGATCTCCAATTTCTTGAACTTCCATCGCTACACAAGATCATGACCAATAAATAAAATAGCTTATTTTGAAACAGTGATTTGTCCTTCTTTGTTTATATACTATTTATGCAGTCCAAGTTCCTAATTCTTCCTTGTTGACAACATGGCTTTCTCTTTCATAATTTTTTGCGTCGGAAAATTTAGACATGAAACTGTGCGTTATTCATCTCATACGGCATCAGATATTCAGAAGAGATAAAAGCACCACCTAATCTCATTACTTAATAATATATTGAATCTAATTTGATTACCTCGAAATTACCTCGAAATATTGAATGAAAGAAAACGGACGAATTTTGAGGGCGGCAATTTTAATATTCGAGAAAAAGACGGACTGAATTATAAAATCAGAGTTCACAAGTAGTAAGAATTTAACTTTCAGAATTCGCTTATTCATCTTCCTTTAATCATAATTTGACCTCTCTTTGGTCACCTTTACCCGTCCTTTTAATCCCTCCTCTTAATCAAAGGGTGATATCTTTAATCTAGAAAATCAAGTTAACAGTTAAATTATTCAATGAGTAAAACCAAGTAAAGCCCTAATCCAAAGTAAAGCTGATACCACATTTTTAGTTGGTTGGAGTTAGGGATAGGTTCCATAAAATATAATGAATTTAAAGTCTAAAATTTCAACAAACTGTCTTAAATAAGACGAAAGAGATCTGGGATGGACTAGCGGTGTATTGGATGATCACGAGAGATGAAGAGCGGAGAGACAGAATTTTAAGAAGGAGGGCTGTGTTACACATTATAATCCTGTGCCTGAAAATGGTATCGTATGTAAAACGATAAATAAAGTACGCTTAGAATGGCTACCTAGCTTTGTTTCATCCATAAGTTACTCTGGGACTGTTTAAACGGAGAAAACATATTCCAACATTCCATTTAGTTATAAATACTTGTAGTGAGGAAGTATTTCATAAAACAATACGTCTGGTGGATTAATAGCGGAAATTTCATTTGCCAAAAAGACGAAATGGTGCCATTTTAAAATGATATTAATCAGTGTGTTTTGATATAAAATATTTAGACATTTTTAGTGATATTTTGATATTTAAAATAGTAAACTATAACTGATGAAAAATTAATGATATTTTTCAATTATATTTAGGTATTTTTAAACAAGAGAATTGCTATAGCTAGCAGACGTCTATCAACACCTGGCGATTAGAAATGATTGACTGACGATAGGATCCCCACTACAGTGTCCACAGGTGTCCTCTGTGTGTTTGCGCGTTTGCACCTAGATGCCTAAACAAGTGTCGATCATCACGCCGAGACACCGATGACGAGATATGACTGATGTCTAACGAGGAAATATTTTGTATATAAATTTAATTTACCCACTAATAAATTGGGGTGGCTTGACTTGTTCCAAAGATTTGACCGATGTGATTCCGATAGATCACACGTTATTGCAATTATGTTATCACTTTCCTCGATCATTATAAGAACTCGACAACTGACCTAGTTTGCACAAAGTTCTCGAAGACAATCCAAAAACAGCAGACATTTTAAATGATCCTTTGTAGGGATAGAAAAATCACAGAGTTAAAAAAATATTGAGACGTTAAGCATAGATCATCCAATCTTCATCATACTCTTTAGTGCGAAAAAGATATTTGAAACATTTTTGCAGTTCTAAATACCTTTCACCATTCAAATCGGGAGGGGAAGGGGGAGGGGAATTGTGATTGTTTAATCAAATTTTTTATCCGAAATTATTCTTGGATGTATGATACATTTGAACCCTACATTTTCAGTAAGTCCTAACATCCGTAATGACTGTCTAACTTTTACATCATCCAGGATGTCACCAAGATCATTTCATAAAATGTCCTCGCACTTTCCACTATTTTAGTTTTCATGTGCATAAATTTAGAAAACCGTTCTTTCAGCATCACTGACTTTTCCTGCTGTTCCCTCGGAAAAAGTTCATTCTTCTGCTGGAAAAGTTCACATCCGTCAATATCCAATAACATTTTTATGCATATTCAACTTTTAATTTTTTACCTTTCGTCGCCAATTTTTATAATCTATAAGCCGATATCAGAACCAGAAAAGGGAAATACAGGTCCTCGTTGTTACTGTCGAAAACTTATTGCAATTCAACTAGAACTATGTCCAGTATAATGTAATTCATATTAGTCCATATAATCAATTTTACAGTTAATCATTATTTCAATAAGAATAGAAGGGAAGTATAAAATAAAACATTAATTTCTTCAAAGGAAAATATTTAATAATGCTATATGATTACGTTTTCTCTTTGAGGGTAGGGTCTTTAAATATTTTCATTACCTTAAAGATAAACCACTCTAATATTTCTTTCAAAATTCAAACATTATGTTCGCAAAATTTTTATAACGTAACCAACTAGAAACCCAGGTAGTAATCTCCCAGAGCCAACAATCTAGAAAACTCGGTAATATGGCAACTTAACACAGAAGCTAATAACCCACGGCAGATCACAAGACACGTTATAGTCAACCGTGTGTATTAACGAAACTCTCTCTCAATCAGTATCGGCTTCAACAAATAAGAATAATTATCAAGTGTCTTTTATCAGTGAGGAAATAAAGAAAGAAATTACATTTTTATTTACAGAAGAAATATTGGGAGCGGGGGAAAATAACTATCGTTTCTTCTAACAAAAATCCATCTGATATGCTTTACTCTTTTCTGTAGATTAAACTGACACTTACATTCCCTAAGTAACTACATCGTTTACAAATTCAATCCAGTTAAGCCACAACCTAAAATCACCAAAACCATAATGTCAAAATAAGACGCACACTTTGCATGTATGGACCGATTTGTTTATTTCCGCTTTAATTAAATCATTTAAACAAATTCGTTCGAATAAAAGGGGGCTAAAAGAGGTGGAAACCAAAAAGTAAACTAAAAAGAATCTCTCAAAGAAGAATTTTTTCGGAGAAAGTATTATTTTCTTATACGTAGCACCCTCATTATTACTACTTAATTTTCAACATAACCACCTATTAGAGATATCAGGGAAATTGAGGTAGTAAATTGTATTGATATTCAAGCACATCAGCTCAAATGGGTAAGTGACCTTTCAGATAACGCCCCAAGGTTGATAATTATAAAAATCATTATCAAAACACAGCTAAATACTTCCTAAACCAACGATAAAACTTCTTAAGCTGTAAAACTCTCCCAGCATAATACTACAAATTATCCTACAAAAAAGATGCTACTTTGATGTTTTAGGAAGGCATTAAATCCATTCTTTCATTGAAAGCAACTAATATTAATTCATCTAATTTCAGAGAAAGCGCTCGATTTTCTTGCATGCATACTTGAAAATAAATTTACAGCCACATATTTGGATCAAAAAAGAATCTTCTCCTAGAAATTGGTCCATTGAAAATAAGAAAAGAAATAATTACTAGAAAAGCTTCTTTTTACAAACAATGATGCACATCTTGTTTAAGGGCTTTATCAAGGGGATCAATGGGAAAGCACTTCTGCTATTTTACCCTCATTTTCTTCTTCATTTTAAATGAGTGTAACATGACGATATCGTTTCCGAGGATTCTCTTTTAGTTTTATTAACTCATCAATGAATTTTACGTCACTTTCAATGAATCCTGGCCTCCAGTAGACTTTCATATCTCTTATACTTATGGCACATTCCCTATCTGAGCAGAAAATTGTACGACAGACTACGTAAATGTAGTTCAAATTTCCAAATGCAAGAGAATAAAAAGTAAGATAATACCGTACGATGCCGATGGAATAAACCCTTGTAGAAGAGGAAAATTTGTTAAAATAAATAAATTTATGTATTACCATTTGGCCTTTGTTCTTTGTACTCCTAGTCAGTCGAGTAAAGTGCATTATCTGTAGACACATTCGCGTTAAATACTTGCCATACTCAACAGACGCTCAATAGCGCCTTCATTCAGAGTGATAATTTTATTTTTTGTTCGTAACTAAACGGTTTAATCAGTACTTGCATTCACTCACCTCTTCCAATTCATTTGAATACTTAATTTCATCTAATGGTTAAAAGTAAGCAATAACCGTTGCACTAATTCAATCCGACTTCGATCGATTACAGAAATAAGTAAATTTAACATTTCTGTATTTACCGATTTGCGTTATAACCATGTTTATTTAAAAAAGACTCATAAGAAGTGTATTTAGCATGACTGATAATTGTAACATTTCTTAGTTTTCAACCTTGTTATGCTGTTTGATGGACACGTACAAGTGTTAAAAGAAGGTGTTTTCCTAAATTTAAATTCTGTTGATTACTTTTTCCATGAGTGATGTCTTAGTTATTTTGGTTATTTTTCCTTAACCATTACATAGTTTTCCATGTATTGGTAACATTATACAAAACCCCGGTAGACTCCATAGAGAACACGTTTTATATTATGTCAATTAAAACTGATTTAATAGACAAACTAGACACATTCGAGGACAGGGAGAAATCAATCGTACTCTAATCTCCGTCTCAAAGTAAGTTTATCTTGTGACTGGCACTGCTAACCCGGACACCATATCACTCCACCCTTAATTGGCGGATAGTAGGATGATCGAAGTCAGCAATTTTAAATCGTCCACAAGAGTTGATTAATTCACATGCTAATAAATGGGTTGATCGATCCATTTGATTTTTTTCGTCATTTGTGTTCTTCACCGAGAAAGGCTGTTCCAGGTATTTTGCCCCTATTCTGCTTAATGCTACATCGTCTTGGGAATTACGTACGAACACACTGAAAACCCCAGAGATAACACGTCGAGTCTGGTTCACAGTTTTATATTGTGTTAGTTAAACAAACTAGAGGACACGAAAGACCAGTCATACTAAAGCCACAGTGTCTTGTAGCAAATTGTAGGAACTAATGAACAAGATCTTGGTTGTAAAGAAAGACTATAACTAACAACTAACAACAGCAACAACAGTATTAAAGCAGAAATCCAAGAGCTGAGTAAGCCAAATTGTATTATAAAAACCACGATGAAGATTCAAGCAAGTGAGAGAGAGATGAGGAACAAAAACGAGGAGGGGAAAGCATAGGAGCAGGTAACCGACACGCGTGTATCGTGCGAGTGGAAATACAGACAGGTTATATGAGTCACTTGGACAAGGTTGTGTGTGAGGACATGAGTGCAGGTGTACTTTTAATGAAAAAAGACGGTTGTAGAGAGGGAGGGATCGATATGACAGATAGAGGTTCGAACCATAGGGATATAAGGACACCAGGGTGAAGTATTTTCATGCAGAGCGCGAATAAGGAGTAATGTCGGAAATGCAGAGTCATCTTTCATTTTCAAAGGGGATTTATTTTGTGGTTTGACGTTGATAGCCCGGATACTGTATGGAGAGTTCATTTATTCTGCTACTTTTCGGTAGGTGATTTAAAAAGGCTACGTCATGTGAAAAGTGAATAAAAAATTTTAATGGCCAGGAGGAAAAATCCGTTTGCGCTTTTGCGAGCTTATTCACTAAATTTCCCAGTGGAATTCATTGAACGCGCTCTTGGCACATAATCTGGACGCTTAAGATGGATCAACTTTAAAATTATTCGAAAAAATATAAAAATGCTGGCACGTAATTTCAATGGCTGCTAATTAAAGAATATCAGCAAATGTGGATGTAAGTTTTACAAAATTTATCACGGAGTTTTAACATAGTTCTTGGCTGGTAGTACAGCATTTCATGAACCTAAAACAAACCGAAGTGATTATTGTATTCACGTTTATGATGCTTTCATCTTCTTTCCACTATTATAATAATTATCTTCATTCTTATATACTCGCAACCGTGTTTTGAAGATGATTACTTGGGCCCCACAATATGCATTCAATTGACTTTTCCATTTGATCTTAATGTTATACTAAATGTGCTTCATTAACTTACAACATTTGAATTTGAAATTTAAAATTGGTAACTTTCGATTTGAAAATAGAAATTTCTATATTATTCGAATGATGACATATTTATGACCAAGTTCAATATCGAGTGCATAGCTTCTAACACAAGGCTTGAAATCAGTACTTCTTTATTGCCTCATTTATGATTAGGACCTTAAAATCTTCATCTCTTGATAGTTTTGAAGGCGTTTTGTTGAAGCTTAACCTCCAGGGCTAATTAGTAAACATTGTGGTAGACGTTAGTTTGCAAGAAATAAGATTTGAGTTAAAATTTTCTTAATCTCGTTCAGTCCAGGCTAGCCTCATTGCAGAAAAATGTGTACATCCAAATTTTCCAAGTATAATGTAATATGTGGTAATGCCACTCCAATCTTTAGGGCCTTTAACCGGCATAAGCGATCAGGATTATTCTCTGATCATGTTTATTCTTTCCAAGTTACAAAGATTAACAGTACATGAGGTGATTAATAACAAATAATTTAGTTAAAACTCATCTGTAGGCGTATTTCAATGCTGGATTTCAAATTTAGATAGCTTACTTTATTTTCTCAAAATTACATCTCGCAAGAAGGTTGCATATATATATATATATAACTAATAATTTGAGCTGTTGAAAATACAGCAAACAGATTCTTACAATCGTTTTATTTTGATGCATAATTATAAAATAACGTATTGGAGTACTCTAATGACTCCCGTACTTGCATACGCTGGGACTTGTAATTTGTCGGCTTCTTCAATTGGGAGGAAATTTTTACAACTTTCGCTATTGAAATTTTATACAAATTTAATTCTTTTGTAGAAAACGTAATAATTATTGCGTCGGTGGTGGAGGCATTGTGGCTAACGTGCTCGTCTACAAAATCAGTATACCCGCTGCATTTTGCACACTTCATATTTATAAGGAGATGAAAGAAAATATACTTAAATGAAAAAGGATGGCTTTGTCAAATGTAGAATAGCTGAATTTAAGAAGGAAAAACGTACCTTTCACGAGTTCAATAAAAACCGAGCTTCAGCTCGTCCCTACATGTTTGGTCCGCCCCGTTTGAAGGTCACGACTTAAAGTAAGGGATAGGAATAAAAATGATGCGTTAAAGATTTTCTGAAGGTAAAATAACTTGATCTCACCGCATTTAAAATATTTTCGTGGTTAGTTAAATAATTTTAATTGGATAATTATTTGTTAAATCAGATTTTAGATTCACTTATAAACAAAGCCATGAATAACTTTAATCATAATCAAAAGCTTTTATTCTTGTCATTTGTTTATTGATAAACCTTGCTAAATGTGTTTAGCTCTTAAAGAATACAAGGAAAAACATTTTTACATGGCAATTTATAATGTTACTATATATGTCTTTAAACTTTATCTAGCAGAAATGCGTTCAATTCCAACAGTATGCGCTGTCTGTAATGAATCCCTCAAAGATGTATTTGCTCTTTCAATATCCTGTATTCATTCATGCCATACCCATTGTTTAAGAAATTGGTTCACAACTAACAAAGTCGGAAGAAAATGCATATGTCCCCACGTAACACGTTTCGAATCATCGGTTGCTTTTCAAATATGCCGGTCCAAAAATGATGGACTGGTAGTTCTTACTACTGTCGGATTCGCCACTATCATACAGAGTGATGATTAATTTGGAACAAAATGAACTGTACATTTATATTTAACTAGGGTAATTTTTATGGACTACCTCTATGAAGTTAGTGTTTTTATTTTCATGAATTTTAATAATGATTGTGTCTTTATTATTGTAATTGTTCATGTAATATAATGAAAGGAAATAACATTTAATGCTCTACCATGGACATACTCTAATTTTTAAAGTTGTTATGCCGCCTTTGTTGCTTCAAAACGTCGAAAAATATCACCAAATTGCGTGTACACAGGAATTAATCCAAAGGAGTCAGAAAAAGGCTCAATAAAATTTAGGGAATAAAGTCGACTATCAAATGTACCTTGCATTATCAAATTTTAAATTCAGTTTCAACTGATTTCGTTCACTATTTTATACTTGAACATCTTGATTTTTTATTTTTGCATTCTGTTCTCTTGACTCCGAAGATAATTTTTGGTGACACTGCTTAGAACTTATTAAGGAGTTAATTAATTAAGATGGATCATTTCCTCTTAATAGCTGACAATTTGGTAAGCTGAGAATCACCACCTCTTTATATAAGAACTTCTTTGCAACGGACTTTTTAATTTGTTAATGCTATATTATTCAACCCGAATATTTTGCTTTACAACTATATTTTTCTCATTTTGCATTTGTATTATCTGTGCTGCTGGATCCAGACCACTGGATCAAGCCCCAAATCTTAAGCTTTTGGCCGTAATAAAGAAGAGTCGAATGGAATTTGATTTCATAGGGAAAACAACTGATGATTTAAAAGAGGTTGATAAACGAAGATGGCGGATATATAACAATAAGTGAGAAGAAATAGGTTTAATAATGATTGTTAATTGTCCGCTTTCCAAAAAAATGGTTGCTTCTTACATTTAAAAACGATAAAACAGTTGTAAATATGATAAATGGTGAATTTATTGCTGAAATAAGGGCAAATTCGATAGTAGTAAAGGTGGAACGATATGCAATAGGGGTTAGTCTGCGAAAATTTATTTGAATTTTGCTCTTTGTTTAAATATTTCTATTTATTAATTTTTTCTGTTTAGAGATGTTAAAAGTTATGAAATCAGTTGGCAAATTAAAATACGTTGGATTTAATTAATTAAACCACGAAAAGCGCATTTATTAAATATTTTTATATCATAAAAGTGAAATTCTTAATCCCTTTCTTTGTTGATATTTACCCAAAATTCGATTTCCGAAAATACCATGCAATGTTGGACTACGCGCAAACCACAAGTTTAAATATTTTACAAGATCATCTTGATGCCTGTAGGTTGTTTAGCTTACAATTTTTAAGATTTCAAGGTCATTGTTAGAAGAAATGATAATTATTTTCCCCCGCTCCCAATATTTCTTCTATGAATAAACATGTAATTTCTTTCTTTATTTCCTCACTGATAAAAGACACTTGATAATTATTCTTATTTGTTGAAGCCGATACTGATTGAGAGAGAGTTTCGTTAATACACACGGTTGACTATAACGTGTCTTGTGATCTGCCGTGGGTTATTAGCTTCTGTGTTAAGTTGCCATATTACCGAGTTTTCTAGATTACTACCCGAACTCCTAGTTGGTTACGTTATAGCAGTCATCCAGATGGATTTCATTAATTTTACGGCCAATAGTATGTCTTCTAATAAGTAAACATAAAATCATATGATATTGTATTCTTTTTATGGAATTAATTTTATTCCTCGTACTTTTTGTGTTGAAGTAACTAAACATAGCAAACAAGGTTGAAAAAATGACTGATTCGCGTTTTGTATATCTGTGCAAGTGGTTCCAGTGGTATCAAAATAATTGTTATTAGTTGAATTAAGCCGCTAATCTCTAAGATGGGGGGAGAGAGTTACTCAAAAGCTCCATTGAAGTTAAGCCCAATTGTGATAAAAATTCACAACAAAGTTCAAAATGCATGGGACAAACCCTATGTTACATAAGACAAGACTGAGAAGGAGAATATAAATGGGTAATTAATTCTAAAGAGCTGATTTTAATTCTCCCATACATCGGAAGTTTTTCTAAACGTGCTGAACGTTGGACGAGTCATTGAAAATGCATGTTTTGGTAGTAAAACTAATAACAATGGTTAGAATTTTAAAGAAGTGAGAAAATGTTAGAAACATTTGTAGAAGTTTGATTATTTCAAGATTGTAAAATTATTAACTCCACGTTATCCAAAAAAGAAGACAGGAGAGTTTTATAGGATTAAATGTATTTTCTGTGTGATTGTGTCTTCCGGGGTCTATTTGACAAAATTTTAACAGACAGCGCGATAATAAGTGGTAAACAGTAGGACGTTCATATAAGCGAATGTAAGATTAAGCATATCTTCATTTTGGCATAAAAGACAAGGCGGTGGGTTGAAGGAAAACTATTGAGTCAATGTTGAAGTTTAGCCAAAAATGTGGACAAATTAATTAGCTGGTCATACTTTTATCATTTCCAGTAGTTTTATTGGGTAAATACTTCCGAGTAATTATCCTATGAGTAATGCTGATGTAATCATCTAGGTCAATCTTAGGATTCTCAAAAGCATTCCAGGAAGAGAATAAATAATTAATGGAGAAGAAATTTTCATTTCTTTCATTTTGACGATCGGCTGATCGCACAACGGGTGTTTAATAATACATCCATAAATTTGATCAAAGACTTGTATCAAGTATATTGTAGGAGATTAGAGATTAATCCCTAAATGTCATCAATACGGAATCTATCTTTTGCGTTTCCTACTTGTAGGATGAGGGAATAAACGGCTATACTAGGCCAGATGGACACGACAAAACTTTCTGTCATAGTCACGCGTGCCAAATGTACGTAATGCTGAATAAATGCCATGATACCGTTATTCGCCTTCAATCCGATCTCTGTTTCTTGGCCTGGTTTAAATTGTTCTATTTATCTTATTAGGTTGCATTTTTTGAACGTTTTACTTTGCCGTTGGTTAATAATATCAGTGTTTCTACGTTATATGTACGTTAATATTAATATTAAATTATTTAAAATACTGTTCAAAATTTCTAAAAAACTTAATGTGCTTTCTTTATAAAATGTCTATATTTTGCACGGTAAATGAAATTGAGTCATAAGAGAATATTTTATTGCGGATAAACAGCAAAAAATTATTTCTCACATACTAATTTGACCATCACTTAATAAATTCATCACCTAAAGTTACCTTGCTTCATAGGATAATATATATGCTACTTCAGTGCATCTTATCGTTGGATATACAAGTAACCTAATAAGGGTTAAAAAGAAAGGAAATGGGTAGAAATCGGCAGAAATTCGAGATGTCAATTGACTTTTGAATTCAGGAAATATAATTTTCACTTAATGTTCTTTATTCTAATTTTCCAAAAAATTTGACTTCATAACAAATTTTATGAGTTCGTAACTAAAGTTGTGTTTCTAATAGCTATTTTAATTCACCAGTTGACTATTATTAAATGCCTATGAATATTTTTAACGATTTATTTATTCTAATGACAGGATTATATTCTTTAAAGTGAGAATAATTTTCAATACATGTATTGGGCCATACTGACTCACCTATTTGTCAGTTGATAATTAATTGATTGTTTGTTTACGACACGACACCCTCCATAATCACTGCATCCATGCCTGCTTCTCACAACCCGGATTGTCGGAGGTCAGTCTTGACGTTTTCCTTTTCTCTCCCATTTCTACTATATGCTCGTTCCTTACCTCTTACCTCTTATTCATTTCCAGTTGTCCAATACACATCGATCGAATCCAACACTTGGTCTCCTCGCTCGGGAAAGGTCGTCGTATATAGTTAGCCTTAGGAAAATCGTTACTTCTAACAGAAGATATATTTGTCTACATCCGGAAGTAGCTCTACTTTGGATTATTAATAATTTAATGCCTTTATTAAAATATATGAGTGACATTTCATTATAGGAACGTTGATGCTGTGGTTTGAAATAAAAGGCTGGGATTTTATTATGATAATTGATCATTAATATGGTCTCAAATACTTTTATAATTAATTTCCATGATAATCAGGAGCTCATTATCGGTTGAAAAGAGCAGGGTTAAAAAAGTAGTGTCCCGTAAATACTGAAGACCACAAACTATTGTCGATGGCACTTGAATCTGCAAACTCTTAAGAGCCAATGAGATAACTAATAAGCCTCCAACCTATTTTAAAATACTCAACATTATTTACCAAAATAAAAGCAAGGCTTTTAAAGATCAATTCTCTATTAAGTCGTCTTTTAAATAGATTGCAACAGATTCAATGGTCTTGTTGGAGTTAGATAACAACCAACGGTTTGCAGCTAACAAATAACAACAACCAATTCGTAGCTGTTTGAGTAAGAGCTAACAACAATTGTGAAGCAGAACACCAAGAGTTGAGTAGACCAAACATGTATTCAAGGAAGCCACAATGAGTAACAGAGAGAGGGAGAGAAAGAGGGAGAGCAGCGTGCTGAGGAAGAGAGGAGATGAACAGGACGTGTAGGAGTCCGTAACTGACCAGTGTGTGCTGTCTGGAAAAACAAGGGTAGCTTTCTATGAGTCACTTGGTTAAGGTCATGTCAGAGCAAGAGCGCAGATGTGCCTTTTTATATGAAGCGAGGCGGTTATAGAAAAGAGAGGAAATCGATGGACGCGTTTAGACATGTCAGACAGGGGTTATGCGCCACAGGGACATAAATGAGGTCGCTCCAACTTCATGGGCGGAAAAACTGAGGTATTATCGTGGAGAATGCGAATAAAAGGTAATTCTGGAAAATGCATAGAGAGTTATCCTTCAGTCTCTTAGACACAGCGAGAGTGAGCTCTAGCAGATCCAAGAAATGGGAAGATCTAGCTCGAAAAAATCCTCAACGAAGAAGTTATCGTCTTCCGGTTACTTCGAAATTTCATTCCGTATCTCTTTCCCTTAAAATTATTTTACTTTGTCAGGTACCAGCATATACTATTAATAAGCCATTACAATGGTATATTTGTGATAGTTGCCGTATTTGCAAATGAATAAATTTTTGTCTGCTGGAATTTTCAAATTTGTTATAATTAATATTTCGAGATAGCATCGAAATTTTCTACGTCCAAGTTACAGTTGGCGATCGATTTAGGCAGACTTTTTCCACAGCGCATATTTTGAATATCACTGTCGCCAAGCTTGACTCAAAACCATCTTCTACCGGTCTGGACTGGTTTTTCTAGGGCGCGATGTTGAAAATCACTGACGTCAAGTCTCAATCCATATCCCACAATTCTTTGTTCCGAGGCTCTCACCATTTCTTAAACTGCCGATTCCGTATCTTCATATCAGCATAAGTCTCTTCACCCCTTGACCTTGCTCTTTGCTTTTTACAAGGCTCTCCAGCCGACGCCTGTCGATTTATTCCATATTGTTATGTGATGAAAATCAGAAAAAATTTAAGGAGTGATAAATCAGCTGAACTCTGCAGTCTCTAAGATACTAAACATTCACTTACTTACCAACACTTTTACACATCAATAAAGACCTCAAGGAAGTCTTTGGTTGACTAATTTATCCTGATTGAAATAGTCTACCATCTAAGATGGGTAAGTTTTCACAGGATAAGAATTCGAGCAAATCAATGCTTCTGCGGTACCGACAGGATCGGTGTTCATCATACACAACGATCAATACGAACCTTTACTACTTCACTTCCGAGTGAAATGTATGTTAAAGAAGGTTGTCAATCATAAAGTGAACATTAAAACGCAATACTAACCTCTTCAAAGGACCTGTTAAAAAAGAAGCAGCAGGATTTCGCAGTGCATCTTTTTATGAGAGTGATAGAAAATATTTCCTTCCCATTATGATAAGTATTATAAAACTCTAAATTGAAAAGCGGTTGGTCTGATGATCCAGAAGCTCAGATGTAGAAAGGCTCTCCTGATTCCATGACTTTCTGAGCCGCCTTTTTCTTCTTTTTTATTTATATGTTTCCTAAATATTAAACCTCATTAAAACTTGGTTGTTTTAGCAAAGGCAATAAATAGATAAATGGCGTTATGGTAAACATTTTCATTTCAAATGTAAACAAACTACCTAAGGAATAAAAGCGGGAAAATATCAATCGGGATTTATTCGAGAATCTCGTCTATTAAAATTCAAATGATGATAGTTGAATAGTAGCCAGACAATTTTTTCATCTATAAAATCACCTGAGGTGTATTAGTTTTGAAAAATACAGTGTTTTGATGTACGCATGCAGCCTGTGGTAATAAAAAGTATGAATTATAAAAAGCGGAGTCAATCCAAAGCATCCACAACAGTTGCAATGTGTTCCATTTCCTTAGTTTTTAATCTCTGTTTTTTTGCTTAAATATTAGCAGGTCAATGTAATGCAAAGCAATTCCACGAATTCAGGTCCGCCTTCGATTTTTTTCGACAATGCGGGAGGTCGAAGGATTACCACTAGTCAAGTACGTAAACTACTGCATAATTTTTAGAAGTATCACGATTTAAAACGTCTTGTATACGAGGTTCAATTAATTAAAATAATTGTAAAATGAGATGTCTAAAATTCTATAGTTTAATTAAGAAACGGTTGATTTACTTAACTTTGATGGATTTCTCGAGCTAATGAAAAGGAATCCGCCGGGGGTCACGCTGGTAAATAAGTTAATATCCGATTTAAGGGAGGTGGATGAAAAATGGGAGAGAAAAATGTCAACCAATCAAGTGAAATAATCTTGATCCAATTTTCAGTCGGCTTTCACGGAGCAGACATGTGAAGAGGCGCTAACATCAACAGCTAATGACGCTATTAATTAATATTTCCTAATGTTTGACACTGATCAAGATGAACTCCTTAATATCAAAGGTTACTTTATGTAGAGTAACCTTTTTCTAATTTATTATAAAATATCCCCTCCTCGGGATAACTTTTTTTTATTTTTCATTTAGATGCCATGTTGGCTATGAAAATGTACTATAAATCACCAAACTACGATAATAATACGTTGTTGCTCTTTGTACTAAAAGTTTTCAGATCATCTTGACTAATTTGGTTTTAACTTACTTTTGTAAGTTAAAGAATACCTAGTCCAACATTGCTTTATTACGTCATGGCTAAAAGGGTTGATAATGTCGATTCCCTTCTTCTAAAGCGTAAATTTTCACCTCAAGAGAACTCGAGCAATACATAGTGAGATGCAAAGCTGCCGTCTGCACCTGAATTTTAGCAGAAGTGAAAACAAAGCTCTTTAACTATCGACGAGATCACTGTTCTTCAGGCGCAGCCATCAACATGGACTACCGGTTTTCAATTTTCGGTCTCTTTAAAGTTACTAAAGTCAAAATTGGTTGAAAAACAGTATACTAGAATTGTAGTGGTAGACAGCTAACAGCAAATGAAAGAAAGAACACCAAGGTTGTATTGAACAAACCTCAGTACAGAGTCTCAAGGAAAAAGAGAAGGATTGAGCAAAGGGAGATGCGTTTGACGAGCTAGGGTCTCCTGTGTGTGTGTGTCTAATGGAAGGCTATTTATAATCGACACTTTGGATGAGGACACGCATGAGGATATAATTGTATGCGTGCTTTAATTGGTCGGGACGATTGTAGGAAAAGGAAGG
>CAADRB010000031.1:2779926-2847671 GCA_900708905.1 Hymenolepis diminuta
CGACTAAGCGGTGTCTTTGCTACTATCGTCCGAGGTATGCTTACCTTTTCCGATCGATGAAAAACAGGTCAGTTGAGGACACACGGTGTTTGTCTATGGAGTGCTTGGGTCACAGGAAAGGTTAAAAGTTTACAGACATTACTATAAGGACAAGATAATCAAATTTGGTGATGGTTAGAGATGACGTAAGATAAATATTTCGGAGAAGAGGGGATTCATCCTTCAGAATGCCATTCACGAAGTTCAGTTCTAATCCAGTTCGAGTCTCACAGAACAGTTTTGGAAAAGCAGGACATACTCTTCTAAACCGAGGAGTAAAGAAGTCGGAACCCCGAAACCCAAGGAAAAAATCTTCGGAATTATATCTTAAATTATTTGTATTCATAAATTTGATTATGCATTCGTTTATCTAAATAGTATTCATTATACTATTTCCATAAATAAACAAAAATATATTTATCATTCTTTCTTTATCACAATTACTCATATTCTCTTTTCATTATTAAATTCCTTACTGATTACATTTTATTTTTAAGATGTGTATGCTATTTGAAAAGTGGTTTTCATTAGCAGATGGATAGTTTATTCTTAAAGATTAGTTCACCTTGAAGGAGAACATATTTTAATCCTACACACGCGTTGTCCGCAATGAATACCTTATATTACATTCATATCAACTGCCTAAGAAATAGGATTGTAAACATATGAATTCAGCTCTTAAGTTTTACCTGGGTATCATTTGATGTTTATCAAATATAATAACGCAAAAAATTGTTTGCTTTTGCGCGATTATATAACGCAGTCATTAAATTCGAATCTGACGATTTGTAAATATTTTCCAATGTGACTAAACAATACATTCAATTGGCTATGATCTAATTTGTAAGGTGTTGCTCACATTAATGCATTTTAAAAGCGTTTGGCTTAAATAATGAATGAATGAGAAGAATAAAAGTTGGTATTTCCTTTTCTATCCTGAACCTTATTGTCATTTGGATTTTCCTCGGGGGTAAACTGTCTGGAGGGCCTGCCTGTATGAGGTAAATGGCAGAAAAGACGTGCGGTATAAATCAGACTGTCAGAGTCTGAGTAGAGATAAAATTACGTCTGAGTAAATATACATAAGGAAAGGGCAAAGACAGACTGAAAGCAGTGAAAATCTAGCTTAAGCATAGAGACAAATACATGGTTATTATTATGTTGAAAAGGGTGAGTGTTGGTTTTGATGATCGCTCGAGTCTCCCTACGGGTTTGATCGATCTGTCAGTGTATGCATGATGATAAGGTCCTAGTGATTAAGAACGGTTCTAATGGTTGTCAAGTTGTTTAATAAGGCAGATGCAGACCTCCATAAATGATTTACCGTGTACAATTTATGAAAGTTGTAGAATGCACGACCTAAATAAAGGTTCATTATAGATAATCATAGAAAAAGACAATACATATGAGATAAACATTAAACTTTAAAGAAGTGTGACATTTAGAATGTTGAACCAAGAGACATTAAAAGGTATGCTAATGATAGGAAGTGGTTGTTACCCCCCTATGGCATTATGAGTCCATGCGGTTGAGTCTATCGGGTGTTCGATATTCTAATTGGTCCACTTTGTACACTTCTTCGGTCGAATACTGGCAAGTGGTGTCTTACTGGCTGACGAAGTTGTTAGCTTAACCTACTTCTAATTTTTGACTGTCGATACCCGAAAACAATATAAATTGGCAAGATCTTATTACCATGTATATAGTGGCATACGCCCATTAAACTTTTAAATCTTTTAAATTCTTAATCGCCATGCATTTAACGCTAAACGCCCATAGAATTTCTACCGCATTTGTTTGACTCCCGCACCTTACTTTTCACCACCATTACACTCTCATATCACCTACTTCTACTAACCAAATCCTACGCCAGTTACTGTCTATCAGGAGCTTCAATCAGCTTCTAACTCCAGCGCCCCTTCTGCTCTCTACACTTTCTTTTTCTCTCAATTCCTGTTACTTCTCATTTAATCATTATTCTTAATAAGTCTTTTGTTTTGTCCTTACGCTCTGAATCCTGAAATCTGATAATCCTGGTCTCATAATTATACAACTGGTCGCACTATCTTTAAAAGACTAAGATATTTTTTACAGGATCAACTCTTTAAAATAACAAAAATCCAGTTTTTATCTAGTTAGCAACAACTGTGTCATAATATGTTTTGATCTTCTACAATCAACCAAGTGTCATTATCCTTACCCTTGCTTGAAGTAATCCATAATTTTGAGTCAAATGATCTCATAATTCCTCCAAATTGCTTTGCTTTTTTAGCATCCTGCTATCTACGTAAATTCTTTTAACACTAAATTAAAAGCACATTTGATTCCAAATGTTTCAAGTTAAATAAAGGAAGATGTGATAGAATTACTTTGAAATCTACCTCAGGAGGGGACTAAATTCACAAATCGTACTAGTAACCACCAGTCCAGAAATCGAAATTAGTTTTATTGGACCAAAGTTAACTTCTTGCATGAATTTTAGATAAATAATTTAATTTCCCTTATCAAACTGTGAATATTAAAAGTTTGAATTTCATAGACGTGGTAAAGTATGATCAGTTAACTTTCTTCTCATAACATTCTCAGGAGCAAAAGCATTAATTTTTATGCATAACGTCAATCTACGATATCTTCAGTATATTGACCTATGGAAAACGTTTGTGAAACCAATGTTATTAGTATTGTAACCTGTATCTATATTTATTTGACATTTTTTTTCACGTGAAACATCTTAATTTGAGCATATATCGTTAACGAAACATCTTGTTACTATTTTAATTTTAACTGAAAAGTAAAACATTTAATAATATTTATCTGCATTAAACGTGCGTATCAAACGAGAGGGTTTTAAATTTTCAATATCATATTTATCAGGCAAATGCAAAATTCAAATTTAAGGATCTCTATTTAGTATCCAAGGTTTTGTATGTATCTCATTGCCTTAATGACCATTACGGTCTTAGATATTTGGGCGCATTGTAAATAGATTGATCTTATGTTGAAGAGAGAACGAATGATAATTGAATTAAAAGATGTGCTTTCATTTAGTCTGTGGAGTGTATATCACTATCAAGGCTAACTGAAGGGCTCTGACATGGACTAGAACACTTTGAAAAGTGAAGACGTGCTACCAATCGCGTATCGGACAAGCGTGGGCGTGCGCGCAAAGCCCTCCCAGCCAATTAGCGATCACTCTTCATACAAAGTTAGCACTAATCGTACTCACAATTACTGAGCATTTTCAGTAAAATATCCCTCCACACGATAACTTCTGTTTTCTCACTCCTTTGGACATAGCTTGCCTAATTTTGGGGCAATTTATACTAGGGGATTCTTCTGGAGGCTAGTTGTACCTGTCTGCAGCCAGTCGGACTTCTAAAGTTTAATCAAGGACTTTTTTGTGTTGTATCCATTACAAACTTCATACGCTAAGAACAGGGATCCATGTTTTGGTTAATAATAGGATCAATCCAGTTTTAGGGAGTGGATAGTAATCGCGATACAGAAAAGTGCTTTTCTTTTTTGTATTTTGTTGTTAATTTCGACCAACTAAATCAATTGGTAAGTTTATTTTTAGTATATTTGAGGCTAATTAGGCATAATGTTGATGAAATTTTTAAGCACATTTCTGCAACCACAATATTCCTTATATGTCATATATTCGACAATGATCAAACTATATTTTATGGTTATTTTTATTTGAATGTTATAACTAACAGATGCACCAACTTAAAAGAAAGGACGTGATCATTAAAATAATGAGAATTTGTTGCTGGATGTTAGTCATAAATCAAACCCAGATGTGGATACTGATTAATGCAAAATCCCTAGAACAATTTGAAGAATATGGATTTCCTAAGCCAATTTTCTAAACAAAAGAAAAACTAAAAGGCACATTAATTTTGGCTTAATATAAATGTTAATAACATAATTATTAGCTTCCCATTGAATAGAAATGAAAGTGATTAGATTCCTCTACTGGAGAGGTTCCCTTCTGGGAAGCTAAAAATAAGATAAAGGAGGAATAAGGAAAACTGCAGTAAGGTGTGTACTAGAAATGCTATAAATTAATTATTCCTTAATAAAAGTGAAGGCCCGTAAATTAGTTCCTTTATCTGTGTCTGAACCGCTTGTACGGACTGCAGTTTAAATTACTGAGTGTAAGCGTAAAAAGAATGAGAGTCAAGCCCACAAAAATTTGCAAGGAAAATATATGCTTTTAGTTTAGATATAAAGCAAAATTTGATGGCTGGTAAAGTGGGATAATAGTTTAAGATGGGAAAGAGCAATCTACTTTTGTATTCAGAAATGAAGCGCTGAATAATCTCAGCGCAAGAATGACAAGCAAATTCTTGATGCCTTCCATTTATTCGCATCCTATTAGCTATGTGATTAAGAGTGGTGCTTGGCGATGAACACCAATACAATGATGTAAATTGCTAACCAGAACGGTCGTTTCTTGTCAACAAGGTCATGTTGAAACTTTCAATTATCTTTACGAAGGCTCTACTTCCGTTCTTTCTAGAGGAGAAACCGTGAAGTTTGAATTTTGGAACGTGAATTACCCATTAAGTAAATATTTCAAAACCCAATTTCAAAAAAACATGAAGTAAAGCTCTTTAATACTTTGATTTTACTCTCTATATACTTTTTGACCCCCTTTCCATCATCATTTGTTGAATTTTCCGTAAACCGATTTCTGTTACTTCTCACAGTTAAAAACATCAAAAAATCTACCATTTCTGTGGGTAGCAAAAATTTAATACCTTTTTCCACGTGAGATCTAAATAATTTCATCTTTATTCACTCTGTATTGAATATTAATTTATTTATATTTCGAATAAAAGAGATCCATAGCCCACTTGTTTAATGAAAGCAATTATCTTGAAACATGCTCCTGCTACTCTACTAATAATAATGTTGTATATTTAGATAATTTGATGAAAAACGTTGCTTACCTCTGTTATTATTATTTATTGGTTAAAGGAGAGGTAATGCAGATAGATTAAATAGGCATGTATATTTTCGAATATATACAAAGCCATCTTTCAAACAAACTTTTCGTCTTTTATGCGGTTTTTAAAAGATTACAAGTGCAGTAAAGTGTGGGACACAAATCTCTGATCACATTCATTTTTCGAACTAACGCAATCTTGATAACCAATTTGAGATGCCATTTAAACATTTAAATTCAATTTTAAACGATTGCATTTATGAAATATCAAAATAAGGTATATAAACGAATGAATTTTTGACACTCACCTGCCTCCATAGTTTTAGTTTGTTAAGTGAGTTAATTTTACTATTTTGTAAATTTATTTCATCTCTTTGTTTGTTCCTAAATGTGTTTTTGTGAATTTGAAGGTCTAAATGTGTTTTAAATTTTGGCGTTTCAAATGGCTGCCCTCGGAGAGATGCAGCCAATCTTCGCCAACAACCGCCGAAAATAAGGATGAAGACGATATGTTAGAACTAAAAAAAGAAATTTCAGCAATAAATAAGGTCATCGAAGCAGCAAGATTGAGAAAAGGGGGTGAAACTGAAAATCAAGCCGATTTACCAAAAGTGAGATTCTACTTGGATCCAGATCCTGAACGGTGTAGGTTTTCTTCAACTAGAATATGAACTGTATGTCTTTATCTTTAAAAAATGCTTCTTTTTGTCCAGATGATCTCGATTGGTATCTAACAACCCCAAGTTTGCCAATTGTGCATAATAATGACAACGAGGATGATGAAGAGGAAAGTGATGCTGATGATGACGATGATTGTGAAAGGCGATGTGTTTTGTCTTAAACATAAATAAACCTGGAAAAAATATCGCTACTTTCATACGTTTTTATCAAATTCAGCAACTTGAATGGACATTTTTTTATTTATCATTTTTGTCCACGACAAGGCAAACAAAGTACAATTTTATTTGTCAGAAAGAATTAACCCGGTGAACATTGAAGCACTGGAAAGGGGAAGTCCAGAATAAAGGTATGAAAGTATTTAAGGGCGCTTCCTTCATTGAATTTTTAAGGTTAATTTTGTATTGATCATTGCAGTGTGCTCTATCACTTTCAAGTTTCGGATTCATTCCCTTTGAACACTAATGAATTTTCATGTCCGCGAATGTTCGTAGTTTATTGATCAACTGTTTAATTCGGGTGATTTAAGTAAGCCAGCAATGCTTAACAAATGTACTTATTAAAGTCAGTTTTAGTGAATTCTTCTATTTAATTCTCAAAAGCATCGAGCTATTAAAAATTAACTACATTTAACGGATATTAACTTAACCACAAAGTAGTTCAAAAATTCTTTTAAACCTGCACTTTTGATTCGATTTAAATGTCACATTTTACTCAAGTTTCACTAATCAATAACAATGGATATTTGAATTTCTTTTGAAAAAAAGAAATATCACAGTCATCAAATATTAAATGACACAATAAATACGCAGATGTCTTTCTTGAAAAGTAATATGACTTCGTTGCCGCATATTCTGCTAATAATCTCTAGTATTTTATGCAAGACGAAAGCTAACTTCTGAAATTGCACGAATTTGTAATTTTATTTTCGAACCAAAGGTACATTAAATATCCTGGATACCTTTTTTGACTCTACCTTCAATATAGTTATTTCTACTTTTGGATAAAGATTGCATTCGAAGACTTCAACTGTACATTCCGATACAAGCGGCAGTGAAAATACATGTAAATATGGTACAACCTTCGGAAAATATATTTGTATTCTGAAATTTTTATCTATAGTAAGTCTCCCCTTTTGACCTGGATGGACGGAGAGTTGAATAAGAAATCTAATTACCTTTAATCCCTATTTGTCTTAACTAATTAATAATTAAGCATAAACTGAAAACTTTTTGATTCTGTGCCGTTTATTTTACCCGAAATAGTAATGTATAGCCTATGGCAAATATCTGCCAAAGTTCCAAATTTATTATGAAACATGCATATAAATCAAAATGTCTGTTGAATTTCAAATAAGTACTACAGTTTATTTCCAGTGGTACTGAAGGATAATACCACTCCGTCCAAGATGAAGGAAGTTTTAAATGGTCTGGGATTTAGCAAATAGATTTCACAACAAATTGCATGTTTATTAATTATCAAATTCACTACTATCACTTAAAAACATTTTCTTAAGATTCAGTAGACCATTTATTTATGTATAAATGTAACCAAATATTCTGTCCTTATTTTATAAGTCCTTTTTCATATAGGTTAAATGCAAAATTGTGGCCATTTTTTTAATACCCAGTGCAATCAGTACATCCCCATTAATTCCAGTCAAAGCATTGACAAATAAATTCGTCTTCCTTCTCAAATTAGGAGCGTTGGGGAGATGCATGAAACCAAACGTTCGTAATAATCAAACAGAGTAGATTTTCTCGGTCCTTTTCTCCACATGTGGCCTCAGACTCCCTAATGTCATGAAAATCACCAGTTGAGACCACGAACAGCCTCACACTCCCCGATATCATTCGTTGTGATCATCTGTCGAGGACACACGGACGACTTTAGGAACCACCTGGAAATACGCTCTACATCCTTTACCCGCATATCCACATATACACTATCTTCCACCGTAGTTCTGGTTGTTTCTTAATAAATCATACTCGCCGCTGTCAAGTCTTCTCTCTATCCTGTTGTCGTAGTGAATTTTGGTAGAAGACAAAAGATAGTCTGAAAAATAGCTAGAGGACTATCCGATACATAAGCGAAAAAATTCTCCTGTTTAATGAGCTAGTGACTAGAAGTTTGAAGCGGGCACCATAATAATATTATTGAAACCATTATTGCGGCAGAAATCAGGAAGTCAGAGCGAGGACTTCTGAACAGGAACTGAAAGGTTTCAATTCTAAATTGTAAGGGCAAATGAATTTTTCAATCATTTAAGAATTAACGAAGCAGGGGAATCATAACACGCTTCAAAGTTCATTGGTCATTCGGGGTAACTGTAATAGACAGGAATTCGGCCGAATAAGTATACAATGGACCTAAATAAACATGAAATGTGATACTGCAGAAGGTAAGGTCAGAGCGGGTTTGTTCGGTACACCAGAGTTCGAATTGATAATCTGTTGGATACGCCAGTAGTGTACTTTTAAATCCTAGAGAAAGCCAAAACTACTGCGGTTTTTAATCAATACATAAGCGGTCAACACTTTCAAAGGATTTGTAGCAGGATGAAGATTATTTAATCGTTTTTTATTTAATATCTTATTCCGTGCCCTTTTTTTCAATTATTAATATAGCCAAAATTTGGTTTGATGTAGCTCTAAAGGTCCTAATAAGTTTTCTGGATCTTTATTAGTATTAACGCAATTTAAATCTGTATTTGCGCTGGAAGTATTGTCACTTCTGGATATTAAATTAATCTCCTTTGTTGCTCTCATTTTTCTCGCCTATACTGAGAAGGGAGTCAGAATTTTGCTGAAAACCGAAGGGAATTTAACTCAGCTTGTAGCTTGAACTGCAGATGATTATAAGAGTTTTTGTTCTCTCAAAAAGTGGTGATTCTGAAGGGCAGTTTTGTTTGCAATTTCTAATATCCGGAATTCATAAAACGCTGAATTGATATGAATTACAACACGGATATAGTTAACTAGTTTAAATCTACACTGAAATAGAAGAACTGCCTCAAACTTTTATTGCGGTACCTTGCAAGAAACTTTCTGAGACTGTTGATAAAGGATAACCATTCATAAATCTGTATACATCAAGACTTACCACCGTGATCTTATTTAAACTGTGATTTCAAATACTTCAAATAAATTTCCGAAATATTTTTGCCTGTGGTAAAAGACTAATTCATTTTAAATTAAAGTGTGAAAAAAAACAATTATGAAGGCAAAATGGCAAGGACACAACTTTTGGACTTAAGGCGACTCAGTTATCAAGGTTTATTTTAAATTTGACATTGACGTGTTTATCTTTATTGGTATAATTTGCGACTAAAGGAATGAGCTCAAAATGACCTATCACCTAGTGAATTACGCTATCTTCTTATTCACATTTATTCAATTCACTTAACTAAACTATTTAATAAGTGTCAAACATCGTTGAAATGAACGAACACTATAGTTTAAAAATTCATAATACCTGGGCAAGATATTTTTTGCTACTTTCCATGAGGAGGGTATGAAATGTACTATTTTAATCATAAAGAGGCATCGGGAAATGGGACAGGAACCGGAGGAGGGGGTCAAAAAGGTATTGGAGTTCGCACATCAAGAGTCCTTCCGCTTTTGAAATCTGAAAGCACTGAACTTTCATTACTTTCTTGAGTCATACACATTTTCTGTAAGTTTTTAATGTTTAAATATAATTATGTGATGTCCAGGTATTTACGCTAGACTATGCTCGCGATATTTAGACCTTTTTTACCACCTGGTTTAAACGAAACGTCGGTCCTGCCACCTCAATTTCCCTTATGCCAGTTTATGGCCAAGAGTATGTAAATGAAATTAACGAGGATTCTTTTAAACAGCAATGTTCACGAATGTTCACTCAAGATGAAATTTAATTCAGCACGTTGTCAATTAATATTAAAAATGAATACTGCACAATTCACCGAACATTTAAATAAAGTAGAATTCTTGAGGTCCAGACAAAATTAACTACTTCGGCATAACCCCATCTTCCCACGTTTCGCCGCTTAATTGGCTTTTCTTACTTTTATGCGTCCAGGTGCCATCCCATGTTTGAAATTTGTAACGTTTTTTCTGTTTTACTTTGAATTTTTGTTTCATTTCAAAAGAGGAAGAAACATAAAATATCTAATATTGGGGTGTGATAAGTTCGGGCTGAACGGGAAAATAACGTAGTAGGATAGTAACAGAGCCCTAATTCCTTTAAATTTTAGAACTCCGCAATTTGGTTGTCTTTTATTATGCATAGTTAGTCGCGCCATCTACCAATGTCTCAATTTCACATTTCATATCCACAATGTTCAGCGCTTATCGACGAGTTGAATAAATTAAGTGGATGGTCATGCATTGTGGATAAATTTCGCCTAGATCAATTAGCTGATACAAATTAATTTTTTTCCTAATATTTTTATTAAATGGCATTAATGAAATGTCACTTTTTGCAAAAACCTTTCGGTAAGGTTTTAAAGCTATTTTGTTCTTTGTTACAGTCGAAATTAGCATTTGAACTTCTTACTATATTGAAATCAATTTTACTATTGATTTCAAACATTATACGAAAGATTTAAATAATTTAATCGGCATATATTAGGGTTTCTAAGGCATTTTACGACAGATTTGAAAATTAATATATTAAGTTTCGTTGTGCAAACATTTTCAGTCATTCTAATCAGCATTACTAAATACCTCCACGAGTGTATTTTGGATAGCAAATTTACTAGCCATGTTTGAATCTGTTAACAAGGTCATCGACATTCAAATATTATATGAAATAATATAATAAATGCATTAATATTTGGCAACAACTTTAATGCACGTGTTAACTAAGAATAGATGAATAACATAGAGCCTATGAAATATCATCAAATACAGGTTTCCCTCCTCGTCCGTATCTTGTATTTCTTAACATAAGCATGCTTTTAATTGAAAGAAAACACCAAATTCGTAGCAAAGATATCCGATCCATTGTATTACTAACATTTTTAAAGTTATAGATTTATTAAGTTACTGTCAATGAAATCATTTTATTTCCTGTTGAAAATTTTGATAGACTTATCAAGGATATAATAGTGTGCAAATTCAATTCACCAATTTCGAGTCATCCACCCTTCAAATCAAGTTTTTCAGTAGCCCAAGGTGTATCTATTTGAAAATTTAACGCATCTTTTGGGGAAATGAAGTCTATAAAAATCATTCTAACGTCACCGTAGAAGAAACCCTATATCAGCCATTTTTATGTACTTTCATTTATAAAATGCGCAAGCATATCTCAATTACACTTTCAAAACTCTTCATGAGAAATGCCTTTAGAATTGGGAAAAGGGAATGTTCAAAGAGTTACTTCCTTTGATTTACGGGTTCGAGTTGTACAATATTCACTTGATGGGCAAATCACTGCTTCAGGTTTTAAAATTCATTATTCGTCTACCGAATTACGACATCGTGGCGGTTAGTCTTGCCTATTCTTTACTTCTTTTGAAGGCCGAAATAAACAGCATGATATTACATAATTGCGAAATTTTTCAGTCAGGATTCCAGAATATATTTTTTACGTTGATATTTGTGGCATTCATTAAGAAATGCTCACTTAAGTTATAATGAAAATCCATTCAATTCAGTTGGAAGTAATTGCTTATAGGGTCATTTTTCATCAAATATCAAATTCTCGACCTAATATAATAACTAAGGAAATTTTATTTCAATAAGCGTGATGGGAAAAATAATTTCATTTTTTAGAGTGCAACAATAATGTTAATCAAATAGGGTAATAACAATTCACAATTGATGATGTGTAAATATTGGTTACGGTAGTTTTTGCAACTAAAGATTAAAAATTGGATAAGGGAATATTGGATAAGGGAAGAGGATCTATTAAAAGCCGTTAAAATTGTCTTACAAAATTCATTCGTTACATTCATGGTGTACCCACTATACATCTCTTTTGCCGGCATCATTTTATTGTTTTACTGTTCTAATATCCAAATTTCAAAAACGTTTCCCTGTTGCATTAGTAAATTTATGGACCAGTTTTCTTCGGTTAAAGATAAGATGATTTTATAAGAAGCTATCGTTGCCGTCACATCCATCCATTCAAATATCTTGTATCTTGAGAACAACATAGCACCCATAAAGAAGAAGGCGTTGTATAATACTGATATTTTAAAATTTTCAGATATTTGAACTCATACCATCAGCAAGAATTACGATCACTTTAACACCCTGGAAGGTGTCTAGTGCGCCACATATATAAAACCCATTTGATAGGAAAGATTTTTATTGAACAGAAAAATACAAAATGCAATGGGTAGAAGTGAAGACCTATGAATAGCTTACTTTTATATTAATTGGTTATTATTATAATGATGCATAAAAATAATAAATAAAAAATAAAGTTATACAACAGCAACGGGAAAAATTTCACAACTATTCATTGCAGGAAAGCTACTGAAATAGGGTAAGGTTCAATAAGAATTGTAGGGAGAGGATCGTCTGATTTTCGGAAACGGGTTGTAAAACATTCACTTAATGGGCAGTTTACTGTCTTTCACAAATCAAATGTCTCCATCCGTTCTCCAAATGATTAGTCAAATTAGTATCCACAATCTCCAGTGCTTATTGACCACCTGTCTAATTATGATAATTTGTCTTACTACTTCAATTCATTCCTTCTTTTGAAGATTGAACAAACGCATGATATTACATGATTTTGAGCGGTTTGCATTAACATAGTTGAGCTCGCAGAGCAGAGTTTTATTAAGGTGAACTCTAGTAACAATCTCCATGAATGATACTTAATAATGCTTTTCATAGATTGACAAATACAAAAATGTGATTTAATACGAGAATCTGATTTATGCCAAAATTGTGAAGAAATTGGACTTGACATTCGCAGGGTAAAAATTTCGAAAAATGTACTTTTTGTTAAAGGCAGGGACCTTTATATTCATATCTACATATATCACATTAATTTTAATCTTCCGCTACTACCCATATATAAAAACGCCTCTGAAGCGGTTGACTAATCGTCTGATATTTCCAACTGGCCAACAATATAATGAATTCAATCAAAAAAAGTGTAAAATTCTAAGTTTCTCACAGGGCGACCACTTCTGCTAGTACTTGAACATTTATTTATCTGCAAACTTTTGAGCCTTACATCATCGGCCGAGCAGCGTGCGGAGCAGTCAATATTTCCAATAGATTTGCCTGAATCTTAAGCGAAAGTGCCTTCGATCTTAGAATCAGTCAAAGTTTTGCAAGTTGTCTTTCGGCCTTCATGATATTTAGGTAGAACTTTATCATTCATTGGTGAGCCAACGTTGGTAAAGGAGCCCACACGGTTAATCTAATGATCATCTATTTGGGCTGGTGATTGGTCCATTTCTGCATTGGCTTATATCCACACTGTCTTATGCCTTTTCCATCGCATAGTTGTCAAGAATTATTTTATTTTGAAGAACTTGTTCAATCTGATAAGGCATAGATTAAATGCATATTCAAGACGTCTTAATGACTATTCAAATCCTAACTTTTCCAAAAATTTGACTTCTAAATCCTTATAGATTGCGAAGACTTCTATACTATATTGAAAAGTAGCTGGTCCTCTTTAGATCTCTGCCTAACGCCTCTCCACATAGCAAATATTTCATTCGAGTCTCTAATGTGGCTTTTTCGGATACTTATGAACTGTCTAATGCAGCATACCATATTCCAGAACAGCTTTGATTCACGCAACCTTAATAAGTTTGCATGAGTAAGAAGTGAATCAAAGGCTTTTCCTAAGTCAATAAAGATAAGAACTGTTATGCATCGACGATTGATAGCTTCTTACAGCAAGGACATTCTGTTTAGTAGACCTCCCAGTACGAAATCCATCTTGGATGTTTACTAAGCTTCATTTGGCCTTTCGCAAACCATTGGTGCTGAATATTTTTGGAATGGTTTTACGTAAGCGATAGATAAATTTTCTAGGAGGCTCTAGTAGGCTAGCCGAGGTATCAACTCTCTGACTTCTTTCAATCCTCATCTTGCAACAACCTGGAGAGTAGGTTGAAGAGCTTTATTGAGAACAGAATGTGCACTTAAATGAGCAGACAGGCATTTGCGTCATGTATTAAATGTATTTTTGAGAGGTATGAGAAAAATAACCGAAATAAGAATAACCACTCTAAAGAATGGGGATCCATTAAAATTTCCCCCACTGTATCAGAAAGGGAATTATAATTAGTAGAATACGTTCTAACTCCTTTGTCTATGTAAATCCTAATTTATTTTTCATCCATTTAAGATCGAGTTATTAAATACTTGCCTCCAACATTCATTACATCATTTTATAAAAATTTCCTCCAATGAAGGTCCACTCCACTTGAGTAATTCAGATCCTAATCTATTCAGTCTAGGAAGATTTCAATAGAATTCAATATTTAATCTTTGGTCAATCTCAAAATATCATTACATATTTCAGAAAACACAGTTTGTAGTTCAAATAATCCGGATATATCGTTTGGCGAGAGAGCTGAAATTAACAGCAAACTTGGATTGTTTTGAAGTTATCCAAGTTTGACTGTTTGCTCGATAATTAAAGGGCTTTCTTGGGATCATTTGCAGTAACAATCTTTATGAATTTTTGCGTTTCAGCCTTCAGGTGGTTCCTTATAACATCTAATATAATCAAATTGGTTTTATTTTTACACTTATTATAGGCACCATAGGATTCAAGAGACTGGTGACATAGCCAACGTCTGCATAAGTCCTTTCGTTTCTCTAGGTCGGCAATTAAAACCTTTTTGGATCTTTCATAAAATGACTGTGATTTTCTATTCTTTGTAGGTTGCTTCTGACAGATTTAAGCAATAATCTTCGTAATTCTATTCAACAAATCACCATTATTCTGCATTAGTTCTCAGATATCTCTTTCTCAAGAAGGTTTTGTTATTCAACCGCAGGGTTTGAGGATAGATGGAATCCTTTTTGATTCTTCCAACTACTTTTGCGTCTACGGTCTTTAGGAGTTTCAGCTTCAAGTCTGAGAATGGGTGTAACTAGTTCGGTAGGCTTCTAAGGATGCATTAACTTAATAAATGTGACTCTACGATAGAAATCTAGAAAAGGACCTCAATCATTCGACAGATGGTACCAAGTATGTCGACTTTTATTATACTGTTCAAAGAAAGAATAAACATAAATATAATTGATTATTTACATATCCAGTAAATGGGCGTAGTTCATTTTCTGTATTCTCCACAGAGTCCTATCACATTTGCATAACAGCTGTGAGCATCAGTATCGAAACGGCAGTTAAAATCACTCATAATGACAAAGATTTCGCATTTGGGCTGTATGACTCTTAATACCACGTCTAGGCGTCCATAAAGGTTTCTTTCTCCATGACTTAGGCGAACATTCAGTTGGCACATAACAGACGATAACACCCAATAATTAATACTAACTTTAGTTATGATCGTAGCCAGAAAGGGAAAAGGTTGACTTCTTAAGCAAGAAATTCCGAGTTATTTAATGACAAAGGCAAGCGACCAATCAAGATTTAGCTGGTATTTGTCCAGAATTATACGTAACGAAGCTGGAAATAGCTGCGATCCCTGAGATTTCACTCAATTTGGTTTCAGTTAACACTGCTAGATGAAATTTAATTACAGTAGGACCTAGAGCCACAATTTCAGGTTCTGGTCCCCACATTCCTTACTTGGATCGTACTTAATTGAGGCACTGTCAAATTCATAGTTCACTTCGTTATTCATATCCACGTTCAAGTGCTCAGGTTTTGATCGACCATTAAAATAAGTTAAGTGGTTGATCATGCCGACCTCACAACATGTGGAAGTGAACTTCAGTCACTAGGGATACTCCAGCAGTGGCAATTTTCACCACCCTCCCCACAAGTATCTGAATTACAATACAATACAAATCAAATAGTTCTTCACAGAAAACAGGTTCTTTAACTCAAGTATTAAACCTAACCAGTGAACATTATCATAAATCGAGCCTGTTTTCATTCCAACTTTGTGTTCATTTTCAATTCGTAATGTCAAAATATCAGTTATAAATCTATTATATGACTGACCCAATATAAATCCAACGGCAATTTATTTGAAATCCCCAGCCCTAATACCTAATTTTCCCCTATTCAACCTAATTCAAAATCTGAAATATTAAAACTAAAAATTGTTAACTGATTTACTTTACATCTAAAAGCTTTTGACGATGGCTTATTTTCCGTTTAGTTAGATACCAAAACCACAATTTTCATTGTAATAACTTCAGAATTATTTATTTAGCTAAAGCATGAGATATAGTCAGCCAAAATTACACTATATTTTAGAGGATAGCGGCCACTTCTTTGCACTTTCTCTGTTTCATGATCCACTTATCTATCTTTCATAGGTATTGTAGACTGCGTGTCTTTTTAAATTTCTTCACAGTATACATATGGTATTACCCAATAAATTTTTTTGTTTGACCGCGATTTTAAAAGAATATAAGCACGTGGCCATATAAGAAATCCAAAGTGCTACTGTGTTTCGATTTTTATTTCAAAAAACCATTCGCTGCTACGACTGACGTTGCTGGAATTATAATCCAAGTAGAGGATTATTTTGGAAGGGGCTTACATGGTTGCTGTTCATTTTCAATACTTGCATCTTGGCTTTTCCTTCGTCTCACTTCTTCAGTAATACGATTATATATTTCAACATTTCTTAATACTTCTTCCATCTCTGCTTCTACGTCTATTTTGCTGGGTGGTCTCCTTTTTCGACAAAAATTAAAGCACATTTCGACCTGTAAGATTACAACGAACATTAGATATCGATGAGAGGAAATAAAATGGAATAACAGAAACTTGCGCAAGTGTCAAATTAAACAGCAAGATCTGAAAATCAGAGCAGACTATCCATATAAATATACTCATTTGATCGAACTTCCGCTAATTTGTTTGAATTTGAAATTTATACTAAATCTGTTCATCCAAGTTTGGTATCGTTTGTGACCGCGAATAAAGGAATGTAACCGATTAATGTAAGTCACATAATCTAGCACACAAAAAGTTTGTTCTTGTATGAAATAGCACTATTTTTATTACGTAAAACTGCAAGACAGGTTTGTGTATAAATGTATTTGAAAAGTGTCAAACCCTATTCAACATCCACATACTAACATATGTCGTTTTACCTAGATTGAAATCTACTGCAGTAATAAACATTCATTACTATAACATAATATGATTGATTTGTTTTATAAGTCCTAAACACACTGATTAGCCAGTAACCATGCCAGTACAGATGTACACACGCCGGCATACAAAGTCAGGACCAATTGGAAACCAAAAATTGGATGTCAGTGTGGTCATTGACTAGAATAGGGCATAGACTCATCTTCCATTCCTTTGCTGAGTCTTCACACTTTCCAGACTCTTTACTCTTCTTGATTTATCGTTTTCATTCTTAATACTCTTTTAAATCCTTATGATCTATCTTATATATATGTAAGAAATTTTTTATGAAATAAACCTATTTAGACTCCGCTCTCCATGATTTCCTTTATTTTATTTCTCAGTAAATTATATAGCTGGCAAGGGTTTCTGATGGCTCAAAACTAAGGACCTTCCAGTTAATTCATGGATATGAAGTTCTTGTAACCTGCAGCTGACTTTTGATAGTTTATTAGAGAAGTTCAGGTACGGATAATGTTCAGGGCATGCTACCTTCCACAGCCAGATTGGTCGTATCCACCAAGCGATTCATTTATATGTTTTCAGCCACTCATTAATTTCCATCCTGATTTATTATTATTAAGTTCAGTAGACCAACGAAAATGATAAGTTAGTTTGGACTTTAATAGTATGATTTGTACGTAAAAACGTATAGTTTATATATGGCAATTACCAAATAGAAAGGAAGATAAAGTATACAGATTTCTTTCCTAAAAACTAAAGTTACCAAGGGTGGGGCTAGATTTGCAGTTTGCACCTCTTTGTCCTAAACACCATTATGATAAATGGAGAGTTAATTTAAGTTGGCGATTTGTTTTCAAGAAAGTTTGGGACAAGTGCACTTATTTGCACGAACGAACATTTGAATTATTTGTAATTCCATGGTCATATATTTTACAATTCAGCTCTAATTTGCTTGACCCTAGAAATAGACGCAAGCTAGTAAGTAGGTAGTAACCGATGTGGACAACTGGATGTACTCATCTTCATATCCCTTGTTCAATCGGGGGATTAAAGCCACCCTATGTCTGAATTAATATACATCCACTCTGTAAACACATACGTACCATCCGACGTGACCGCAAGTAGCCACGATAACCGGAGTCCTGAATGTAATAACACCTTTAAACCTTATCGCTCTTCTATTTTCTTCCAATGTTTCACGTTTATAAAGAACCGATTAAGGAATAAAAATTAGGAAGAAATTCGGAAACTTATTTCTACTTCTCCCTGCAAATGTCACAGTCTGGGAATTTCTCTTACAGTAATGCTGCGTTAAAAACTAACTGCAAGTTTTAGTTAATTAACATTTCTAAAATGGTATTAATATTCAAAGTTACCACTAAATTTTCAGCACCTATAAATTAGAATGAACAGAGAATGAAGTCTAAAAAGATTCTCCATATACTGGGTAGTCATTTGACTTAGTCTTCTCCGTTGTAATCAAATTAGACCTCCATTAGACGCTAATTATGAACGTAAAAGGATGTGATAGAGCACAACTTAGTTAATATGCGAGTATACTATACTTACAAGCACAAACATTGTTCATGGTCAGTATTCATGGATAGAGCAGTCTAAATAACCCCTCGTTAGCAAAAATTTTATAGATAAAGCAGCGCAGAGTGATAGGGTTTAAAGATCTAAAAGATTAATCGAGGGGCGTGTAAGGTCACAAATTTGAGAGGAAGCGACCATCTTGCCACAATGGCCATTATTCTCTTTCACAACGTGTGAACTAAAGACAAGTATATCTCAGTATGCTAGCTTCCCATTGGATTTCTCTGTCCTCCCATGTTGTCATGTTTGGTCTACGTACCGAGGTCTCCGTCCTGAGCTGGTGAAGTTGCTCATTACTAAGTGTTTGATGGTCAGCAACAAACTGAAACTGGATTTCAGGTATCTCCGTGATCGCTGGTCCACGTGTTTCCAATCGTTCTTTGATATTCATTCCCATTCCCACATTCTTTAGTACTAATTCCTCGTATCTCATCTTTTTGCACATCCTTGGGCCTGATCTCTAAAACCAAGACGATCACTGAATAAACAAGGTTTACTGTGATTGTTGTGTTCAAAGCTTAACAGGAATTCCCATTCTCAAGCTCTTAATAAAACCTCGCTTTCCTTCTTACATCTTTGGGTTCAGACGAATAAATAGAACCACGACGGTCACTGATTTAGCAACTATTAGGAAAATGAATAAAAAATTTTTCGTACACTGGAATGAAACCCATAAACTTCATCGTTCATCAACTGGATTACAGGCTGTTGGATTTATACTTTCGCAAATGAGTAAGACAACCTATGAAGAATGCAGGGAGCCATCCACTTACCACGTATCCAATGCAATATAAGCTAATTTAATTATCTTTAGAGTAAAATGTCGTTTGAGTTACAAGTTTTCTCCATTCCTCCTCCTGAGATCTGAGTAGGAGCAGCTTTATAATTTAAGCCAAAAAGCTCATATTATGAACCATTGCCAGAAAAAAATAATTACGAATGAGGCCACCGAAAAGACAACCATCCCGCTCCAAGCCTAGATATCTAATATATACCCAACCCAATACAAATTTCTAATAAAGTGAACAGACCTTTTTTACCTAAAAAGAATTGAGAAGCCCAAATATGAGATAAAACCAATCTCCAAATTAAAACAGGCAAATACAAACATTCAAAAGATGTTCATTAAATTAACAACTGCAAATTAAAAATACACATAACTGCACACTCCCACAATCAATTCGATTCTATTCTCTCCAAAATATGCATCTCCTTCCAGACATTTTTCGCCTTGAATAGGTACGGCAAGAAAAAAGCCCGATGGAATTTTGCTAGCGCTTTTTGAATCAGAGTCTTTCGCAAACCTCCATTTGATTCTGCACGTTCAAGGATAGGTCTAGATAGCAGTATACGCCAGGTCCGAGTATCATCTGAGTACTGTACCTCATTTTCACCAGGCTTCGACACTCGATCCAAGATATAATCGCAACGCGACAGGTTAAAGAAAGTTCCCTCTTCTGGTAAATTCATGTCATTAAAATGGCAGCTTGGAAATCGTGTCGCTTTAATTATATCGACATGCTCAGCAAATTTTCCCGGTAATTGCCCAGAGAAATTGGAGCGAAGAAAATGAACCCTCCAAGCGTTATTTTCTCGAGGCAAAAGGAAATGACTCGGGAAATGATGCCAATCTCGACCAATACACAGTGTTTTTAGGGTTTTAGGCTCAGGGAGATGTTGAACAAGGAACATTGGGGCACTGTAACCATTAGTGAGAGCAAGAATTCGCAAGAAGCTAAGTCCAACAAAGAGGATAAGAAGGGAAACTATGAGGAGTACAGAAAGTGGTATGAGAATCGTCGATTTTGAGTTTAGATTAAAGAAAAGTGAGGAGATGATAAGAACAGTCAGCAATTCTAAACATGGGAAGCAGGGAAATAGGAAGCGTTCCTCTTTGTGAGATTGAGCAAAAAAGACAGCATTCCAGATGAGATATGGGCTGATCGCCATTGATAGTAATTTTAGCATTTTTTGATGAATCTTCTGAGTGTCCTTTCTTGAATTCTTGAACCAAATGTAAAGAAATACGGGAAGTGTGAAGATAGCGACGAAAATCATTAGAATATTGTAATTTAGAGTGTAATTATTAAAGTAATAAGAGGCAGGTTCAGTCCCGTATAGCTGAGAGAGACTTGCACCTTCAAGTGCGCTAAGCGCATTATACGAAATTATATTCCAAACCGGACAGATAAGTTTTCCGTAATAGTAACTGTCCACAGTTAGCATTGGACCAAGAAGTGCAACGGCCCAGAATGCAGAATAAGCTATTAGTTTTACGATCATTCCAGAAAAGATCATGAAAATTGCCAAAGGAACACCAAGACAAGCTGAAAATGGCCACAACATGATAGCACTGAATGCAATGGTCCCAACGCTAAAGAAGTATTGATGGTTAATCCATGTGCTCAACATTAAGGAAGTAAGAGATGCAGCAACAGCACTTGGAACAGTAGAAGAAGCAACAATAAAGCTTCCGGCAGCTGCTGAGTGGAAAATACAGAAGAGAATACCAAATGTACGTTGTTTGAAGACATTTTCAGGATAGAGATAGGACGAACTAGAGCCAGCCAATAGCGCTGCTGAGTAAGCCGATAGAAGGGATAAATACAATCTTATTATTAGAAATTTTAGCCACCCAGGCATGCCAAAATATGCCAATATATAAGCTGGCCATCCAATAAACCACAAATAGAGATAAGAACGGAGGCCGTACTCTGGGGAATATTCCCAAGTTTGAAAGCCTGTGTTATTTTCTTTAGAAATAATAAAGCCAAGCGGTTCTAAGTAATTGAATGTCTCATCACAGTCACTGATATTATTCCATACTGTTGAGCATAGTGCGGCCAACGCACAAATTTTCAGATAGAGGTGTGTCATCACAGATAATTGACAGTCAAACGGCTGTTCATATTCTTCGCGAAATTGAAGGTAGCTAATGTCAAGGTTATGCAAGTACCCTTTAATAATAAGCTAATTTTATGATTTGAGAATTATTAAGTTTAAGACCGTTTTCATTAATTTCGTATTTAAAAGTTCGTAATACCTTATTTCCTAAATCTATAAATTATATTGCCTCACTTTATATTTTCCTACTTTTATTACCTATTCACTTGTATGAGATTATTTAGCGCTAATTAAAACTTGAATTATTTAAAATTCATTATTTTTGCATAACTTCTTGATCAGTGACAATGCTTAAATGTTTGCTTATAACCATTTCATGTTGCCTGAATATTCGAACATTTATGTTTCGACATTTTAGCAAAATCCTTTATTATTTAATTGGACCCTATAAGCCAGCAATCCGATTCTATTTACATTATATGAGTGCAAGAGAATGTGTTAATGAAAAATCTGAAAATATATTTTGATAAACATCATATTGTAAAGTAGTAACGTTGAACAACATCCCAAGTCCCTTCGATTAATATTACTTAGAGACCTCGGTTCAGCCATATCCGACTCTAAAACAGAAACAATGTTAAATCGGTTATTACTAAATATAATACGATTTTTTGTAAAGGCAGTAGAAAAGCATACCAAACAGGCAAGGGAAGCTTGTCATCAGAACTTCTAGGAGCTTTAATAATTTCACCGATGGGGTCGACTGAACCGAACATGTTTGACGGTAAAACCAACCTCTCAGTGGGTACATTCCAAATATCCCTAGCATATCCTTTAACAGCGCGATCGGAGGAGAATTTGGCACTTCCCGCAATATTCATCAAGCACATTTTAGCCCATTTCATTTTGTCCTTTAAACGTGAATGCAAAATCAGTATTTAAACATGTCAGAGAAAAATATTTAAAAA
Organism: Hymenolepis diminuta; assembly: GCA_900708905.1. Classification (NCBI taxonomy): domain Eukaryota; kingdom Metazoa; phylum Platyhelminthes; class Cestoda; order Cyclophyllidea; family Hymenolepididae; genus Hymenolepis; species Hymenolepis diminuta. The sequence goes on from CAADRB010000031.1 coordinate 2,802,220, forward strand.
TTCAAACGTCTTACCTTATATGCCTCATCAATGGTAGCCTGTACCTTGCAGTACTTTAAAAAATCAACACAAATTAAGTAATAATCAGAGCTTGTGAGATCTTTATATAAAACCTTGAAACGATCCACATCTTCAGGACAGAAGAATCCCGATTTTATCTGCTCTAGTGCCTCGCGTAATTCTGGAGACTGACCAATGTATCCCTGAGGGTCGTATCTAAGTTAAAATAAAAGTCATCAGTAGTTTAGTGATTGAGTTTATTACATTTTCCTCGAGTAGTTCCGAAATTATTTCTAGAAAATCAACGCATACATTTCTTGAAGCACCAACATTTTCTGTTTATCTTCCTAGCAAATGTTTCTAAATTTTCTCATTGTGAGTCAGCCGACTTGCCAATTCAGCTCTTCACCTCAGACTCAGTATGACATATGATCTGCTATCATATAGCTTGAACTACACTCAAATATTAAAATGCGGTGTTTTTCACTCGCTAAATTATTGCATCCTGGGGTGATCGAGCGTTTGCAGTCGGCTAATCCAAATTTTTTATTTCCTATTCTTATCTACTTGAACACCTTCCATGAATCTACAAATCATACTTCTGTGTCCGTCGCAACTGCTTTTCGCTGAATATACTGGCATACATCCTTCCCCTTCTGATTACCGGTCTTCTCCCAATAGACTCAGCTCATCACTGTCTTGCCCTCTCTCGCTATTTTATTGTCTTAATGAAGATTAGAATAAAATAGAATGTATAATCTGAAACACAACTAGGGGCAAAATTCGGCACCTAATTGTCAGTACATCCTTTTACAGTAGTTTATAATATCAGCACAACACACAACACAACATAACTTACCCCCTCCTTCTAAACTCGGCAACTTCATCAATAGTGTGACCGAAGGTAAAGCAGTTATCTCGACCTGCTTCTTCAATTAACTCAGCGTTGGAACCGTCCAGAGTTCCAAGCATGAGAACACCGTTCATCTGCGAGAGAAACTAGGTTTTAGGGCTTAAATTTGACAGTAAAATGAAGAGAATGGCGCGATGTTTACAAAAATGAGCTAGAAAGTATATGCATGTAGATTTAATGGGATTAAAGCTACAGTCACATTCAGCCAACAACAGATATTCATTACCCTCTGTATTATCAAGTTACTGTATGCCGATAATCATAGCTCAAAGCCACAGAGTTTGTGTTGGATTGAGATGAGCAATTCCCACAGGTGGCCTTTATTTTGCTCATTATCCTCATCAAGCAGCTCTTAACAGTTTGGTAATTAACAGAACAAAAATTTTCATCAACAAGGCCGTGGTTGACCTTCAAGCATCAATGCTTTGAAGACGACTGTTGGATTAACAGTGTCTTGGAGCAATTGCGCTCCGTCTTATCCCTACCGGATATGTGTCAACTGTGGTTGGCAAAAGCTAGAACTTCTAGTATTACAACAGTGTACAAAAGTCTAATTTTACCAAAAAAATCGTCAAAATTATGGTGAACGGTAATGTGTCCATGGTGACAGGATGGTTTTGAAAATTCCAGAACGCTCTACAATCTGCTAGGACGTAACTGCTAAGAAGCCCAAATCGTAAAAAAATATGTAGACAAAACTAGTTATGCAGGCTCTCGATTCTTCAATCATTGTCATTTCTGAGAATAAAGCCAACTCAATGCTTTATCACTGACTAACTAGATAATTAATTAATCTAATATATCCAATTTGTACATTTTCATAAGGTGTCGAAGAAAAACTGTAGTTTGAGCTGCAGCTTTACTCACTTCTTCCTACTGGTTCTGAGCAACCATATTTTACTTATGAGTGCCATATCGTTGGTGAAATAGTTTTAAATTTGCGAGTTTATTACTTATTATAACCCTGAGGATCAATTCTTGAGTTTATATGAACGCAGTATAATTTCTCATTCATAGGATCCAGATGAAAGATTCTAACTCAATATAGTTTTTTAATCTCATTCGACGTTATTCTATGTTTTGCCTCTTACATACGTAATACTTGAAATTAAATTTGTTCTATTTTGCAAAATCATTCTGTTACAAAGAAAATAACATGTTCCTAGAAAATTTTTATTCCATGTAGGATCCTTTATTTTTTACCTATTAATCCTCACTTCTTATAATTCCCTTTTTGATCAGATTTATTTAAATAATATATTTAACGCGCGTATAAATAAGTCTATTTGTCATTACGAACGTGGTTTTGTTGGTCTATATTTGTAACCAAAGCAATTGCTTATAAAATATAAGTGTCGGATTACCTGTATTTAAAATTACAAGCACATATATTCTCATTTACCATAAACTTCATATTGCTAGTCCCACAGGCCTCCATGCCAGGAGTTGAAATATGTTGGGAAAGATCTGCGCCAGACACAACGTACTGAGCCATTGTTACTCCATAGTTAGTAAGATACACGACCTGAAAAGGTAGAATGCTTGAGTAATTTAATTTCAGTAAAAGAGTTAGCTATTGATTCTTTCAGTATGTTGAATATCTTTTGTGATTAGTTTGTATGACGTGACTATTCGTTTCATTCATTTTAAATTACTTCTACAGATACCGACTTCTAGTAAACGTAAAAGGTGCTGGGAGAGAACATAACATCACTCGTTTTGAGGAACGCGACATAATATTGCATAAGGATCCTTGTAAAGAGTAAGAGAAACTCATTTAATTGTGTAAGCGATCTAATTTTCTCCCACATTCTCATGCTGTCTGATTATACAAATGAATTTTCATCTTCATTTTGTAGTATTATAATGAAGATTGTTAATACTCGCCACCTCTCGAGATTATTCATCTGAATTTTTATAACTTCGCCAAGTTGAGGACAATATTATTAAACTCATGCTCTGCTCTAGCTTTGGCACTTGCGAATTTTTTGGGCTCACTTTCGATTAACGTAGACAAATATTTGCAGTACTCACCATTTCAATGCCTCTCTCTTACTTTCTCACTTCGATCACCCATCTTTCAAGTTTAATTTAGTGTAATATATTGGGACTTTCTACTATTAAAGAGTATGGATTGTTACAAATAGAATAAAAAAGGTTAGTAAAACTCGCCTTCAGTTTTCCATTTGCATCAGGGTCGTTATTAACTTTTTTGGCGATACAGTTGATCAAACTGATAATCAGCTTGGCTCGAGTGTATCCAAGTGCACCTTTACCGCCTATCATCACGGTCCTCGGCACCATCTCAATTCGTGGATTCTTCTTTATTCGATTGTACATAGCAATGATGTGAAGAATATTCAGCAACTGCCGTCTGTACTCGTGAATTGGTTTCACCTAAGATGGTATAAATCAAGAATATTAACAAGCCCCGCTAAAATAAAGTTCCATAGGAACCATTTTCCCTAGTTAAGGCTGGCATAATTCCAACATCCACAATAAAGTGGCCCGCCCTCCAATTTTGTGACCCTGGTAGGTCGCGCCCCAATGGTTGACGATAATTACAATTTGTTAACCGGTGCTCTGTAATACCTTACATCAAAAGACAGCCAATGCTAGTAATGACGCACAAAGATCGTTGTTAAATAATGCTGATCCATTGGTACAGTTAAAACTCTAATCGCTTACCTTCTTTTCCAATAACTGTGCAGCGTTTCTAGAAAATGACTTGATATCAGAGGAAGGCAGTTAACCGAAATTATGTATTCTACACTCTCCAATGCACCAGTTATGCACAGACGATTAACAGACATTATTCCCTTATCCATTCTCATGTGGGATCTATTATGTCTACAATTCTTTGGTTTCTATGTCCATATGTGGAACGAAGTCCATGAAATTCACAAATAACCATCTCTGTTTGATTAATAATTTAATTCAATATTATTATAAAAATTGAATATATTTACCTGAACATCAAAGAGTGTATTCGGGTTGACTTCAACATTTAGAGTGTGGAAGATGTAGTTCGCAAGTCTTACTTTATTTTGAAATTTAATCTAAAATTTAAAGTGGAGTAGATTTGAATACACGACTTTTGGGTTTCATTTTGAATAGAATAAAATATAATATTTTTGAAACAAAAACAAATTCCTGTCAAAATTATTAGTCTAACTCGAGAATTCCATTCCAATGGAATATGATTTAAGAGTGCCGAAATTTTTCAATAAGATTTCTAATTTACTCCTTAAGCTTTAAGACCTTTTTTAAATACGGTTCTAATGGTTAAATTTTTTAATTAATAGCTTATTTATGACTAACTTTAACGCAAATTTACTGGAATACCATCTTAGTAAAAAAGTTTACATTCAAATACCACATAGCTAGTATCTCCCTGATTTATCAATGAGTCCTGATTGATTTCATGGAAAATGAAGGAGCAGTACAACTAAGTGAATCCAATTCAAGGACGAAAGAAGTGATCAAGGCTTACGCTCATGAGAGTTTTGAGAAAAGTTTCATCTTTGGCAAACTGTTTCAGGCCTTTGAGTTTTTCTAAATTCATAACCCAATCCTCATCCAGCTTTTCCGTCATTAAATTGGAGAGCAAAGGATTACAAAGTTTGATCCATCGACGAGGTGTCACTCCGCTAGTAACGTTGGAAAATTTTGTCGGCCATAGTTCATAGAAGTCTTTGAACCTAAAGAAAATGTAAGTGTAGCCACTGAATGGTTCAGTTTTAGTAGTATACTGCGATATCAGATATTTAAGTTAGGATGTAGGTAACATATACATGTAGAGTAAATAAAACCATGATAACATTTTAAGTATGGCTTAGGAAACTTGATTTCACTCTTTCCCACGTTGTCTAAATTGTGAAAGCGGATTAAAACATTTAAAATACTCAAATGAAACGTTTTACAACTTAAATTCCTCTTCTTTAGGCAGTTTTATGCATTTGGGTCTGGACAGAAAATATACTTGACCGGCCACTCTAGCTTACTCGGTCAGATCTAATGACTTCTCAGTTGACAGCCAATTTTGATTAAACGAGAATAATAATGCTAATCAATCTACGTCATGTTTACATTTTGTGTCGAATTGCCTCATTTCGATCTTGTCCTTGATAGCAGGTTCATTCAATCTTCGAACTTTAATTCATTGAATATAAACCCATTACTTCCTCTATGTTTGCCGCACGAAAGAATACCAGCGTGAGTAATTTAGTTCAGTCTTTGTATTATAAAGGAAATTAATGGTTAAGTTTAAGATTAGTGCACGCTATAATGTGAGATTTGCAGTAAAAATATCATGATTTCAAATCAATTATACACTTTCGTGACTACAAATTGTTCTATTATTCATTATAAAAAGATTAATGCGAAATCTAAATTTAAGGTTAAGTTAACTTTCTAAGCACGGATAAATAAAAGCAGTTACATTGATGCTTTCATTATATGTGTATGCATTTCTGAGACGCCGTTGATAATATGGGATCCAATCATGCAAAGGTGGGCAGAAACGAACATTTCATGACCGGCGTCCGTTTGGAAAACTGACATTTTTCTCACCTTCTCTTTGTCATCTGGATATTTCTCGACCAGCATCTAACGAAATAGACGACATATTTTGCTTAATATATGAAACTATTATTGTAGAATAGTAATAAAATAGGTTAGAATTTGATGACTCCCAATTTCAGCATTGACTTTTTTAAAATAATGCATAGTAGGCATTTACAAGATAAAAGGAAGGAAATTAGATTCAAATATTTAGTGTATTTGAAAGTAGCACTAAATCCGGTCACTATAACCCCTTTAGGTACTCGACCAAGTTAGGCTTAGAGATATCACCTTACAAAACTAATGATCTTCCGAAGCACTACCAGTAAGCAGCAACTTTTCCCAAAGTAAATTCTGCAGAGAGCAAAAGGCATATTATACTATCGTGGGGAATGAGAGGGAAATACGGTCTATGAATTGGGAATTGGAATAAATGGGAATAAAAGACAGTGCAGAATGGAAACAATGGTTATTATAAACAAGTACGAGGAGCTGATTTGACTGATTTGTGTCCTTTGTCTGTCTATTGAACAACTAATAAAAATCATCTGACGATTAGGACAGTAAAAACATACGACCCAGCAACTAGTTATCAAGCAGGTGAAATTTGTTCAGATAATGAGTTTTATAAATGCTTAATATAATATATATTTTTTACTGATTGTTGGTGTAATAACAAATGAAATCCGTGACGATCTATCGAATGAAAATGTTGATTCGCACATCTTGCACTGTCATAATAATTAAATGATTTTTACCAACTGCTCGGATAAAGGACCTCTTATTTGTAATATCATTTCCACTCCCATACGCCAACGTCTATTTCCTACTTTCCCACTGTCTAACTTCTCTTTCTATTCCTTCGCCACTCACTCCACTACGGTTATCCAATTTTTCTTGCTCCCCACACAATTCTTGATCATCAGATTAGGAAGTGGCTACTGTTTTCCGTTAGCCTTGAGGAAGAGCATTAGTTTTTTAAGTGGATATCTCTAAGCCTAACCTGTTAGAGTTCCTAAAGCATTTTTACAGATGAGATTTAGGCTATATTAAGCTCTCATCAAGAATGTCTCTAATAACATTATCATAAAAATTCCTTCTTTTTGTCAAAATATTAACAAGTTTAATTACTAACATCAATGAAATCCTGATTGATTTTGTAGATTATCTCAAGATGTCTAGGCAGCAAATTTCGCAGAAGACTCACTGGCCAGCGCTCTTGTGTCGTTGGTAGTACTGTTTGGTTAGTATAAGATATACATTTTTGTACTATTTTCCATGCCTAAAAGTAATTAAAAAGCAGTAATTAAACACTTTTTACGGGAGACCAATTAGGATTTAAGTGATTTTATTAGTTCGTACATTCTGCAGTTTGTGTATCATGAGGGATTGAAAAGTTCCATGATATGAAAATCATTGGCTAGCCAATCTTACAGAAAATGTTTCTCCATTTATCAGACCCTCATTTAGTAGTTTGTAAGAACTATAGGATAAAATTAGTAAAGAGAACGGCTGATGAACCCGAGGTCGACATCAGAGGGACTCAAACATGCTACTCCTGTCTCCAATTTGTGTGTTGAAAAACATCGTTATTCGACAGGCTTAAAATTTGCTCAATTTAAAGAAAAGTAATACGCCAAATTTTTGCCGTTTCACGGTAGTTTAACTATGATGTCTAATAAAATGCGTTAACTTTCCTTTTACTTTGTAGCAATTACTCTAATTTTAATACAGTTAATGTTATATGGCAAAATTTTGCGTATTTACAAAATCGTAAGTGATAATATAAAATATAAACCCCGAATTTTGCAACAAAACATAAAACTTTTCAAATTGTCAGTATACCTACCTCATCCCATCCTACTCCTTCAACATCAACCAGCAATCTCATCATTTCTGGAATGGTCAAGGCAAGATGGCTATCATTTAAATGGATGATAATTTTATCGGGTAATTCCCTGAAATCCTGTCTTTTTGGACCATTTTCATCAATCAGCTGAAAACGCCTCAAAATATCCTGACAAGAAGCTGATACAAGGAGATACTCCTGTTTCAAACGGAGTTTCTTTCCTTCGATTGTGTGGTCATAAGGATAGAGCATTGTCGTGATATTTTCGCACATATTTCTCTTTAAAATAGCCTAAATTATAAATCAGGTTAATAATTTTCGATCTGACTTCAATAAAACTGCCAGTATTGTATGCCGGAAGATCAAAACTTTTCGGCGCTTTGCAACCCCAAAGCCGAAGTGTGCAACAAATATTACAACGATAACCAGGAATCGGCATATCATATGGTACGGCATAGACCATTTCTGTATCAGTCCATATTCTGCGACCACCTTGAATTTCAACCTTGCCGCGATACTTCACAGGATATGAAATTCCCTGTCGAACGCGTTCCCAGGGATTTCCAAAACATAGCCAGTCATCAGGCTCTTCATACTGTAAAAATATCATTAATTTGAAAGACGAATATTTGCGGTACCTGCCAACTGTTGACGATTTTCTGTTGAAATACTCCATAATTATATCTAATGCCGTAACCTGTCGCAGCAATACCCAGATTTGCCATGGAATCCATGAAACATGCTGCCAATCGACCAAGACCACCATTTCCTAAACTCACATCCGGTTCACAGTCTTCTATCTCTTCCATATTTAGTCCCATCTAGTTGAATATCATTAGGAAAACAAACTGTACTTTGCTCAAACATTCGTGAATCGGCTGACTGAAACCGAGATTCATAATTGCATTTCCCAAAGTTCGACCCATGAGATATTCCATTGATAAAAAGAACACCCGCTGACATAAATTAAATTAATGAAATCAAACCTTAGGATCTTTGTTACGGAACATCTGCTTAGAACGAAGCCATCTTAAACTAAGGCGCTCCCATAGAGTATTAGACAGGGCAAAATAATAGTCCCTCATACTAGCGGTCCGAGAATCTTTTGATAAAGAGATTTGAAGATGCACATTTATATCATTGCTCAAACAAGTTACAGTATCGCATTCCTTGACATTAAATGAGCTATCTTGATTAGAATCGTAAGACATTTAATCGTATTTTTATACAATACGTTACCGCAGAATAAAATCCATTTTGCAGATCTAAACAAATTCAAGGTAATGTTTTACGTTGTGAGTAATTTTAAAATGGAAAGTTATGAATTAATGAAGTTCCTAATACATTATTGCCTTTAATTAATTCAATAACTTTAATTATGCTGCAATATAAAATAACCTAAACCAGATTAAATAGAGTTCGTATCCTAATACTAGGGGTAATACATCGAAAATTTCTGTTTAATCAGGCCTTATTATGGATATTATAAACATTATTATGGCACCATTCATCATTTTTATCTCTTTCTATATTATCTAAAAGGTTATATAATTGTGAGTATTTGTTCAGCACTTTTTAGCATCATATGCTTTCCTGGTTAAGAATATCATTATATCGATCGCTGGAATTGTTATTATATAGAAATTAGTATTGCTATATTACACTAGCACTAGTAATACACACTAGTATTACAAGTGTTTCTGCATATAATATACACATATAATATCTAGGTTCTAAAGAGGAGACAAATGCATAATTATTTAATGATTAATATCGCAACTAAATCGTCTGTTAATCCTCAAAATATGTTTTTACTTATCATGTGGAATTTAATAGAAATCTATTCGATAGATTAGTTGGGGATTAATATTTCATTTACATCCTGAAACCATAAAAGAGAGAGAGTTTAGGAAAACGTCAAATCTATAACAACTCCCTATCTTGTTGTAATAGTATCCATTTTCTATGTTAAAAATATGGTGATAACCCTAAGGGAATGAGTGAAAATGTAGTGTAAGCATCTAGCACATGAGTACTGAGGAATCGGAAGTAATCTAAGCTAGCAACCAGTATTGAGGCACTTGCCGAGACGCAGATCATATTCAACAATAAGACCAATGCTAGAATATATGTAAGACAAGATTATCTCCAGTTTATGATCACTGGGATAAAATAAAAACAATGCAACTTTTATATCATCCTTTTACGTTATATAAAATTGTTGGATCCAGGGATAATCATATAGTAAAATTCAAATATTCTTGGTGATATACTGTAAAAGGAGAACTGAGTATTTCAGATACCCAAAGTAGAATTCATTAAATAATTCCGTGAATTCATCCCTCGGGTAAAGAACTTTGCGCTTGACGTTTTTCCCGCTCATCTTAAGGAATGAGCGGGACCTCACTGCTGATACTGACCGACTGGGTAGTAAATCAAACCCCTCTTTCGAAGAGATACACTCTTAGATAGACCTAAAGCCCTTGCTGAGCTACAAGTTTTGTCTATTATAAGCTACTGTAACCATAATATCATCTCATTTAGCAGCCTAGCTTATACACGTTACATTTGTCATACATTTGTGCATTCACTCATTCGCTAGCTAATTTACACATAAACAAAATCGCGAGAACTGTTTAGTGAATTATTCGAATTACTGTTTTATACTAACGTTCCTCAGCAGAAAATAAATATTGCCAATAACCAATAGCCCCACAATTTTCCTATTTTCAGTCAAATTGTGCTCTGGGTTTCTAAATTTAACAAAAAACCACCCATAAAATAGCAATAACAGTACTTTCTTGGGGAAGAAGAGGGCGGTTAAACTATTTATTAAGATTAAGGATTAACCATGTTGGAAGAGAAGAAACACGAAGAAGGGAAACAGAAGAGGGGAGGAGTTTAGCGAGAAGCGACATAAACCACAACCTCGAAACAGTTTCTAATCAGAAACGGACACAGAGGAACTAAAGGCGCTACAGAGAGACAAAGAGGCAGAAACAGAGGAGCAATCATTCATCAGTTCAAGCTGAAGATTTGGTGGCGATAGTGACACAGTGGTATTGGTAGCAGTGAGATTACTTCTCCGAGGATCGATCGAATATAATGCACCCACCAAACCGACTGAACACTTCTACTTCACTTCATATATATATATTATACTCACACAAAGGGAATCATCAATACCCAGGTACACATCTCGTGAATCCAAGAGAGCAGGATGTTTTTCTTCACTATTTGAACTCACGTGTGGCCTGGTGGATTTTGTTGGTTATCGTTGTTGTCAGCATTGTTGTTGCTATTCATTCTGTTATTGTTGACCTGGTTTTGTTGAGGGTAGTAAGAGGGATCCTGGTGAAAGTAGCCGCCATTACCCATCATAGACCTGAAATTAAGTTAAAGAGGAGAGTTTGATTGGACTATTAAGACTATTCCATCAGATATCAAAGATAATTTAACTCAAGAACATTGCAATAGAATAGCAATGGTGCAATCTGAAGGTTTGGATTCAAATGTTTGTGATCGACGCGCATATCTCTCAACTGCGAGGTCATGGTTTAGTTACATCAACCCTCAAATCAATCAAAACATATGATCAGTTAAATTTAGCCAAGGGAGAGGATATTGGAATGTCACATTTTCACCAAAAGGGCGCCAGAATCTTATCTTACTTATACCTCGACCATTAACCATTGTTTATGAAAGATCATATGACTTATGCAAATTACGTACGACATACTACTCTTCAAGGATAATTCATTCAGGTCACCTGAAGTGAACCCCTCCCAGTTGTCTGATTATTCAACTTTGCTAAGTTAAAAATGTTTGGTAACAGCTCTGATAAGCTAAGGTCATATAACTGCTTAATATGCTGTAAGATCATTCTGCTCTCTCAACATGGGGAAGAAAAACCAATTTGTGACTAGTTCGACCATCATAATTAAACAACCGGACAAAAAGCACGGGGTATGATGGACAAGAATTTGCTCAGTAATCTATGTGACAATTCATAGAATTCGGAACTTGAACCACTCATTAAGTAAATGTTGTACAACCCGAAATGAAATTCAAATGAAATACAACTTATTCTCAACATCTTTCTGATCCCCGTTCGCTTTTCATTTATCTGGCTTACTGCTAACCCATTTCATTTGCTTTCCCAAGATAAAAAATTGTATTGCTATAGATTCTTTTCGAAATACATCTTGATCTCTTAATTTTTTAGCTTTCGAATTACTTAACCTTCATCTAATCTTTAACCGTTTTCCTAATTTCGTTTAACGAATTAAATCAGTTTTTTGTTTTGTTTTACGTTTGATTCATTTTTCGACCTGCAAGATACTAATCGATTTTCCCTCATAATGTAATTAGCATTTATGTGGAGGTGGACTTTACGAATGATATTCGAAAATTGTACTTGTAGTTAGTACGTTCATATTACAAGAATAAACGTGTATTAAAACGAATAGTAGCACAAAAAAACTAGATAGCAGAGCTAATAAAATCCAGCTATTCTATCCAAAACTTACCATCCGAGATGAGAATAATATGGAGGAACATGGACAGGCACAACAATTCTGCAAGGGTTAAACAAATATATCAATCACACATATTACTTACAGTACATAATCTCATAACATGCCTGCAAACGGAATTCGCTACCTCAGTGATTAATTTCTCTATCTGAAAATGATTGGGTTACTGCAGGACTTCATAAAAAGTATAATAATAAGCGACCATAGGTAATGATATGGTAAAGGGGATCAGGGACACTAAGACCATAGTTACAAATCCCTTAAGGATAGGATTAAAAATTAATAAAGCCTCGAATTATAACTGGCGTATAACGCTCGAACTAAGTACCAAAATGCTCTGAGATGAGTAGTGTCAGTGAAATAAAACGGAAGTAGACGATCAACACGATATGCAAAAAACTGAAATGACTGCATGTGTGGATACGAAAATCGAGGGCAACTCACATATGAAAACACACACTTTTTAACCTCAGAGCGGTTCTATGTGAAATTATCAACAAGGTTGATAATGATAACTGCCAGGAGGAGGAACATTATGCATGAGAGAGTTAAATACTTTACATTAAATACATCGATGTCTAACAGATGTTTAACAGATTTCGAATATGATGGTATTGTTAAACCTGCTTTCATGGGAGGTAAAGAGATGAAATACAAAGGGTTTACTTTTAAAATTTTTCTTACCATGACATCACCCCTAAACCAAAATAACACTTTTCCAAATGGGCGTGGGATTTATTAACCGCCAATTTTATTGACGAGGCTGAAAATCACAGAAACACACAGATTGACCCCTAACGAGGTCACATCTGATTACGAACGACTAATAAATGAAAGGATGGGAACCATTCAGGTAAAATCAGACCAAATACGACAGATAAAATAATGACTTTACACCGATCCATTAGCAACGCACCTTTATGGAATGGATAAAGTCCAGACTAATTCGTTACAGATTTCTTTTAAGGCTGTCTAAATCCTGTTTAAATTTACATTACCGTATCCCCTCCCTATAAAACAAGATGGTAAAAAAGTAAATCGCTTAATATAAAAACCTCCAAATTCTTAAATGTTATTCCAGAATGTACCAAGTTATCGGCAAAATATGAAGTTCGAAATCATTGAAAATGTTCAAATCGACGCAAATATCACCAACTATCAATCAAAACTGAAAGCCTCGAGTTCTATAATGAAATCCTAATTTGCATGAGGAACTGCGGTCGACATCCATACTATGAGCTATCACAATCAGTATTAAAGTGATCAGGGCCCTTATACTTCGACGAAAGAGGAGGTTTACATCTTAAATAACAGTATTCAGATCGATGTTCAAGTTAGCTGCGTTCACCAAAGTGCTTTACCGATAGATAGCAAAAAAACATAATCATTGCAATGCAAAAAAGGGAATGGATTCAAATTAGTGGATTATAGGTGACTTAATCACATGTTGCCATTTATCCCAAGCTTGTTCATAAATGGAAATAACAGCTTCATTACATGTCCCATCAGATCAATATGATAACCTCTACACCTCATAATGGATTCATTCCGTCCCCTATATAAATAATTGCGTGACATGTACGAATACGCCGCTTTATATATGCTTTCTGACAGTGCCATTATCACATTTCTGCATTGTTTTATTCAATATACTTTATGTGCTATTCGATTCCCTGGAATTACATTGGATTGTGATAATTCTATACTATTGCTAGAGGCCTAAGTGGGCACAACTTGAAATATTGCATTTGGTGTCACGATCAGTACGACGTCTGGTATACTTCAATATGCAACAGATTTTTAACCACATTGTGACAAAAGACCGTTTGACTTCAATGAATCAGCTATAAAGGTAGATCACATTGATTTTTACTGCTTATTGTAGTTAAAACACAAGCTAAAAAAAACTTCGAAAAAAATGTATATGTATTCTTCCTTTTTTATGGAGTAAATGTGTCTATTCCGAAAATCAACGACCAAATTTCAACCAAGCTCAGGCCTTAACTGCAAAATAGAAGCATTGATTACTGGCAACAAAGTATATAAAGAGCAAGATCTTTCAGAGCTAACAAATTTCTATCCCTTAAAGACAAACCTAGGCCAATTCATCAGGTCTACTTAAAGGTCATCATTATCACTTAAAGAGCTCTTAATTGAAATATTTCAAAAAACACAAAAGCATAGTTTTTGAAGAAAAATATGAAAAAAAACACTCAAAACTGCATATCTCAATAACTTCATATGACTAGAAAAATTAAATAGGTTGAGCAAAATTTAGGTCCAACTAAATATTCAAATACTCACTGATAAGTCGACATGGGCATATACGGCATACGTGGCGGGGGCGGTGGCATAGGATATCCGTAAGGTGGTGGTGGAGGTGGATGCATGGGATACCACGGCCCTTCAGGACCCATAGGATGACGATGAGGTGATGGTCTGATGGGGTGACGCGGCCATGCCATTCCCGATGGACCGGGGTAGAAAGGCAATTGAGGTCTTGGTGGTGGTGGCAAATTTGGACGATAACCACCATGTCGAACTTGCCTTTCACTTGTTATTTGAGAATGAGGCACTGGTGCTACCTAAAACACAAAGAACCCCGAGATACTACTTAAAGTAACGTTTAGCCTATCAGTAGATATGTGATTATGTGAATAATCACATAATCAATACTCAGCAAAATAAAGATTGGAATTAATATGCTACTTGGAGGGACATTTCGTAAATCAGTAAACAAGTGAACAGTCACGGGATCATTATTCAACAAAATGATGGTTAACGATGTAACACTTAAAAGACTATTTAATTTATCAGTAGATAAATGAGAGTAACCAGCATACCTTTAAATTGGTTAGTTCAGATGAATCCGTGTTCTATAAAAATAAGGCAAATAGTTGAGATATAAAAATTTAAAAAAACAATCGTCTTATTAACAGCCAAGAGAGCGATTTACATATCCATTGCTGGTTTGAGATCTTATGCTAAAGATTTGATTGATCAAAATCTTGCTAGACACTTTAGCAAGAAAAGAGCTCTATTTCAGTCATAGGATTCGTACATTAGAAAGCACCTCTAATTTTAGAAAAGATCTTTAGCTTTAATACAATAAATATATCTACTCCGTCTAGACCCCGAAAGTGAATGCCATTTTCTATTGAAGGAGAATTACGATCGATGCTAGTAAGAAAAAGGAATAAATGCTTCGAAAAAAAATCAGGAAGAAAAAGCCATAATACAGGAAGATTTAATGGTAAATCTGTTCCACCTATCAGTGCAAATTTTCCAATTTGGGTAGACCAAACCTAAAACTTTGAAGACCACTCCTCGAATTAAAAGCCAAACACCCATTAGCTTGACTAATACATTGCATATCGGCTTTATCCCAATGAATGAATTTAAATATTGCTTAAAAGTACATTAGTTTATCAGTAGAGTTAAATTGTGTACGCACTTGTTGATTCCGCAGTTCAGGCGAATTCCTATTCTAAAATACCGGAAAAAATAATTTAGTAAAAAACTTTTGACCCGATTTCCAAATAAAAGCGGTAAAACTTACAGCCATTTCTTGGTGAATTTTTGAGAATCTCGGTGGACCATTCCTCTGATTATTATTGGCACCTCTAGATGACGCATAAATATGGTTCCTAGTGTTGTTTTTGGTAGAATTATTTTCCTCCGCATTTTCTCCATTACTCTCTCGTATACGCCGATCAATCTACAGGGAAAGTGAAGATAAAGAGTGCGTTTTTATGAGGAAAGTTGATAGAGGGATGGTGTGGAAATAGAACTCACATCTCTCTGCTTCGCTTCCATGAAACGAGCCAGTGCTTCTGTGTCGATACCGTCCATTTTCCAACTATGCACAACTCGTTCCGGACTGGCCGTCTACAAAAAGGAGAAAATTCAATACAACATTTTCAGTCCCACTCAGACCTTTGTATAGGAAATTGGAATCGATAGTTAAGCTACCCTGGCCTTAACTTACATATATATATATATATATATATATATAATATATTACCTCTTTTAGTTAGCGTAAGAAAGCACTTTTAGTAGTCGTAGGGGCTTACTCAACGTTGTGTACTGATTTTACACAGGTTAATTGTTATATATTGAATTATTCAAGACGCAGAATGAAGTTTTTAAAATTCTACTCCGCTAACAACTTCATTAGTAATAGCACTAGAATTATCACAGTACCAACGAAGACCGAAATATTGAGTAACTTAGAATGCAGTGAATATATAGATTACACACAGGTTTTGTCCCAATGTATTGGTTAAGTGGGGATTACACCAAGGTATATACACATGGATGCATTAATGATACTTCACAAGCAGTAATTCATATAGGGAATGGAACGAAGCCTTTGTGGCCAATAGGAATGTGACTGCACAAGGATGAAGGATATGTGATGATGATATAAATGGGTCATAATATTGACACATAGAACATAATGGGGTAAACGCTAGCATGATTAAATAGTATAACTAAATCTCGCGCGATAAAATGAATATGACCTTAAATGGACAAGCTTGGGATACGTGACAATGTACGATTAATTTAAATTACTAGAATACCGTTTTGGGTAGGACCCATATCTCGATCTTTAAGACATTGATCAATTTTCCAGATAATCTGACATTTGCGATTTTAGCAAATAAATACAACAACAATAAATACAACAGTACGAAATGACAGATCAGAAATATTGCTGTAATTCACGATCAACTTACTTTTTCAGGTTTGTTGACAACTTTGCTTTCTTCCAGAGGTTTAGCAGGAGTACTAGTAGCGACAACAAGTTTTTCTGGACCTACACACTTCTTTGAAGCGAGTGGAGGATCTTTAGACATTGGAGGATCAATATTTGGAAGAATAGGAGAACCGCGTTGAACGCATTTGAATCGCCTCTTTGATCCAATTGACTGAAGTAGACTCGGCAGCACCTCAACTACACACCTGATTAAAAAACAAACAAGAGAATGTCAAAGCGGATTCGCCATAATTGTTTTTGTGTCATAGTTTTCAATTACGTAAGATTATTGGTAAAAAGAGAGATACGTTTTCGGTGCTGGTCTGCTAGTAATTCTTCATCCTGGCAGAAGAATGACGCAGGCAGAAGTTCTTCATAGGGACCAGATTGGAAGAGGCAGGAAAAAGCCGGAACTCCGATGGGTTCAAAGCCCTGAAGAGCAAAGATCTCAGGGAGATTGACTTTCTCCAAATCGGCATCCTGCCTCGGAGTTGACTTAGATACTTTAGCCAGAGAGTTAAGAACGTTAACAACGTCTTCACAAAGTGGAGGTGCAAATTTCAATACCTCCTTGTCACTTAGAGGCTGGTGGTCTTTGCGGAGTTGAGCAGAAAGCTGGTGTTTGATGGCGAGAATAAGGGTTAAAAGAGGTGCCAAAGGGAGGTGACTGTCAACACCCATGGAATTCTTCTCATGAACTGCTTTCACACCGGCTGTAAACCAGTTTATCATTGAGGTTATTACGTGCACAATGCACTGTCTCGCGACCTAACCCAATAAATAAATAAGCAAATCAATAGTATAAAGAACCTCAGAGATAAGGCCGCACTATAATAACTTGTACTTTGCAGTTGGTAAGCGTATATGGGGAACGGGATGATGAATCAGAGCAGGAAATACTGAAGATCACAACAGACAATCGCAATGGCTGTATTATTTAATCCCTTAATCATGTACTGTCTTTAGATAAGGACTTAGCCCACCAAATGGACATGTTATGAAACAATTAGGCCCATCTGAGAGCAATAATTCTTTTATTACTAATCCCCTAGCAAGTTGATTCAGAAATATATCGGCTTTGGTTATCGGTAATAAACGCAGTCATATAAAAAAGTGCATAGACAAAAAAACGTGACCTTAAATGCGACATACGACCATAATAAAAGTAAGCCCTATTAGAAATGAATGACAAAACATCGACTTACTGAGCTCTTCTCATTCAAAAAGTTAGCATGCAATCCAAAGGCGTAGACAACCACCGTATTGAAAAGGCGAAGTTGAAGTTTCCTCAGATCCTTAGGGAGTATGTTTAAAGCTTTCAGTTTAGAGTATTCCATTTTGAGTCTACTGACCTTTTCAGCTACATCTTTAGGCAATTCTGAGGGTACATCTTTATTAAAAATAATTGAGAGCAAAGCGTTGACACTAGTGGAAAACTCCTTTGTAGCAGTTATGATTATCCAGTCGTCTAAAACCAACAACAGTCCCATATTATAAGCTGTTCTTCTAAATATAAAAAAGAGAGGTGAGTACAACTCACTCAAGTTTGCCAAAATGACAGAGCAAAACCGAAAGAAGCTCATAAAGGGTGAAAGAAGAGTGACACAAAAGTTTTTCTCCAGAGACACTCCTTGCAAAAACTTCGAAAATACTGTCTCAGTTCTTCTGGCTACATATCTCGCAGCCCGTTCCAAAGTGCAGTAAGCGTTGTCACTTGGATTTTCACATGCGATCGCGCGAATGTAAGATGCGATGGCATTGTCAATTTTAAAGCAGCTCTAGAACAGCGAAAAAGCCCTAATTAGTACACATATCTTGTCTAAAGGGGTTGGATTTAAGAGGGGTGAGATAAACTCACATCTGCTGCATAGATAACTCCCAGTTGGTTGAATGGATGACCATTTGTGGGATCGATATATACAGCGGATGTATAGAAAGAGGTTGAAAGTTGTATTTGGGACTCGTATCTAGCCAGATCTCCCAGGTGAGTTAGACAATTTTGAATGAGACATTGAACAGCCTCTTTCACGGTGATTTCAGGGGCCTTTAGTTCATGCACCTCTTGAGATTCAGATGAATCATCCGAGGGTAAGCTCATACCGCGACGCAAAATAGTTGGCCGTCGTTTGCTCTTATCAATTGCATCCACAAGCTTAACGAGCTCCTTTTGAGCTGCATTCTCCCTACTGGTGAAGGATTCAAGCTGGTTTTTCAATGTAACAGAATCCAAATCGAGGTAATCGCCACCACAATAAATCTGACTTGAAACGGGAGTATTTGTAGAAAAGGCAATCTTTTGATACTGAGATGTAAAGAATAGAAGAAAAGCTAATTATACAGAAAAGAATATACAAGGTGTATGGTAAATTATAAGAACTCACAGAAGCGGAAAACAAGCGCTTGGAAATACGACCAAAAAGCTTGTGCATCAATGTATAGTAGAATCCATAAGCCCGACACAGCATCTTATCGTTTAAAACCTGACAACCCAATTCATATTTCCGATGACCTGAACGCGATCGACGCTAAAACAAGGATTAATCAGAATTAGGTAGAGAAATATAATAAAAATAAAGAATTCAACTGAGCTTACAGCTTTTGCTATCTCTTGAATGGTGTCCTTGCACACCATATCCCAGATTTCGGTATCAAGATTGCGCTCAACGGCAAAGACGGGATTGAAAAATGCGATGGTGCCATATGTATGAAGCAAATCGCTAAGCAAGTCAAATTGAATAGCGAATGCCTTTTTATTGTTTAAACTCTCTTTTAAATCGATGAATCTTTTGTAAGCGATCTTAAACAACCGCCTATCGCGCCTATCCATGCGAACGAACAGAAATGAACCATAAAATTTCGAACAGGATGCCTTTGCAAAACAAAAGTTAAAAAAGTATAGAGGAAAAGAAAAGGTGAATTCAAGTGATTATGGCTAACATTTCATTAATTAATTTCTTCTCTTTCATAACATTTTATTTTAAGGACCCTATTTAATTATATTGGCATTTGCATCTATATATCTATGCATTCAATCTGTTGTCTACAATTGTATGCTTATGTGTGGTTTTCCCTTCAATTTTTCATAATTAAAAAACAGCTCCTTTAAATTGATATCTTATTTTCTGACCGTTCTATGATTACTAATTTTATATCAAGTTTAAAAATTAACAGATATGCAATTGTCGACCAGAAATTTCATCAAGGCCACCCATTTTTTGGCGTAGACATGATGCATGTAATCTTCCTTCTTAATAAATGAAATCCAACAGAGAGATCTGTCTCAACCCAACCAAATATATTAGACAAAAATTTTAGTGTTCACAATTTTACTATTTTGGCTGTATTTAGTTATGGTGACTATTCGTTTGCCTTGCATAAAAAACTATTATAAAGTTAGGTCTGTCGGAGCCATATCGACCGTATAGATGGAATAACTCAACTCACTCATGTCACCAGATCAGCTAGGTATCTATGTTCAAGCATACAGACACAAATCTGGACCACCTATGGACACTATAGTGGAAATCTTATCGCCAGGTGCCGATAGACATCTGCTGACTATTGCAGAAACAATATCAACAAAATTTGACTAATTACTGACTGAAACAAAAAATTATATTTCAGTTGATTAGTGCTACAATGGCTCGATGTTATGTAGACTGGGGTAAGTCACAAGAACAGTCTTGAAATGGGTGGAAAAGTCACCATAATTTATTGCTAGAAATATGACGTCTATATAATAATGTTTCTTCGTAAGACGATAATCATGTTTATTCTTCGATGTCACCGTGTAATAATTGTCGGCATTGAAACCTGCTTTATTGACGAAAACTTATCATTACCGATCGCAAGCTCTTAATTGACACAGGCTCGATTTCTTCTAGAGATAGCGTATGTAAATTAACTAATACCGATTCGGAACGGTTGAAAGCCGGCTAACCACAATGATAGTGTTCCACATAGGTGATCTGAATGTATACATGAAAGCCAAAACAACACTTATTCATTGATGACTGGACATTTCTAACTTCACATGAATAAGTATTTGTATATAATCTTAATATTTTCATCAATACAGTGGGGTGGTTATACCGGGTACCTCCAACATGTTCTAACTAGGTGAATGACTTGACCTCTTCATTCCATACCACATAGAACAGAGTTTCAATAATCGTACATTTCGTAAATCCTTCGATATAAGATTAGGATAACGTGGACAACGATCTATAATTCGTCAACCGAATGTCTACTCTTAGAGCATGTATTTGGGAGAGAAATCTGTACATTTGCTGATATTAATAAAATCATGCAGGCTATAATTCTAATAAATCTTTTAATTTTTTCCACGAATTATAAAATAATATTTGATAGAATCCCTTAATAATAATAATAATAATAATAATAAAGGATTATGTGTGCCAAGTGTTGCCTTTCAAAGTTGTGTTTTAAAAATAAATTTTTAACTTAAATGATGAAGTATAATGTTTTTAACCTAAATAAGATAATGAAATTAAGACAAATCTAATGTAAGTAACCCAGTATGCTGCCACTGAGGAATTGAAAAAGGGGTAAGCTAGGCACCTCGCCTGTCAATAGGGTGGTACTTGCAAGCACTCAGATTAACATGGGCGTACAAGTGACCTAAGAGAATCTAGGACCACAGTTACGATCATCTACATTCCAATGCTGCTGGAGACGTAAATAGTCTTTATGACAACACTGTGATGATTGTCTGTATTCTTTAGTGTTTTTGGGCAAACTTTCTGACATTTTATTCTCTGATAGCTTTATATCTTCTCATTCAATTATACCTTGTCTAAAAGATTATCTTCTATAGCCAGCAGATGTCTATCAATGCCTGACAATTAGAAATGATTGACTGGCGATAACACCTCCACTATAGTGTCCACAGGTGGTGCTTGCAGGCTTGGACGTAGATACCTAAACAGGTGTCGATCATCACGCTGAGACACCGACAACGAGACATGACTGATGTCTAACGAAGAAATGTTTTATATATAAACGTAATTTACATATTAATAAATTGGGGTGGCTTGCCTGCCATCTCCGAACTGATCTGGTGACATGAGTAAATTGACTTATTCCATCTATTCGATCAATATGGTCCTGGTAGACCATAACAATATTACATAATCCGTAATATACCATTGTTTAGACTAAGCTTCATAGATGACTCCACGTTTAATTAGGTAACGCTGTTAAAGAACTATGTACTTTAAAAATAAGGCGAAATTCGTTATTGACTGGAGAAATTCACTTAAATTTTTTCGAAAATATATAAATAGTAAACTAAATATAGTGCATATTATTACGCCTATCCATTGTTTTTACACAAAAGAATTGCCGAATGCAATCTAAAATAATCTATAAATCAAATCTACTTCATTCGGTTTTAGATTGAATCAAAACTATGTGCAAGATTGTCCATTAAAATCTTTGGATTAATAATTAATAAGCTTAAATTCGGCAGTTGACATACATTAGTGTACCCTTCAATTGCAAATAACATGAAGCATTATTACAAAGAGCAGTAAGATTTAAAATCTTGTTCAAAAATTGCAATAAAATTAATTTACTTCGTTAATTCAATCGTGGTAACTGCACGAACAAAACATGCTTTAAAATTATTTTATTAAATATTTTTAAATGACAAATATTAGCATTTGTAAAGTCTCGTTGATCTAACAGTTAATTTCTTTGCAGAAAATTATTTGTTACTTTCAAATTAAATCCTTCAATCGAATTCTTGATTTGACGCAGTTTGTTGTCGGCGGCAAAGCAAAAGTACCCAATAGGGCCGTTTTACAGGCTTCTTGGCTTTTCAGTAGAGATACGACTGAGGATCAATCAAAACTTAATCTTTATAAAGAATGAGGTTAAAAGTTTTCCACAATGGGTTTGTTGTTTATTTTTAATATTAATGTATTAGCACAACAACCATTACTGACATTGATTCCTCCTTCAATTTTCAACAACTTCAAACATCTATCCAAGCATTATATAGACTCAGACCAAATGATCCCTTCACTATGAAGTGGGTTGACGACGAAGGAGATCCTTGTATGCTTACTTGTGATGAAGAACTCCAGGAATCTATTAGACTCTATCATGCGAATAAGGAACCATTCCTTGCAGTACATGGTCAGTTTTGGGAGTTCCTCTCCTTTTTGACAAAATTTTTATTGAAATACCTGATTGGATATGATTTGTTTTTATAGTTTTTAACGGTGCTCCTCCGAGCCCTGGTTTGCCGTGTCCTGGGGAAGATGGTTAGAATCGAAGATTTTTCATATTCTACTTTCTTTATCATGTTCTTTTTTACAATTTGTTCTTAATTTGTCTAGTTAAAATGTACCGGCGGGGTGCTAAACGATGGAATAAAAAGTTTTACCATCTCAAAGGTCACAACTTTGTCGGTAGACGGTTTAATAAGGTGAGGTTCCTCCCATATTTGACTTTTGAAATTAGTCAACTTACCAACAGATTTTTCTCTTCTAGAATGCTATATGCGCCTATTGTGAAGACAGGATATGGGGCCTGGGACAACAGGGTTACAAATGTACCAACTGTAAATTACTCATCCATAAAAGATGTGCTCCCTCGGTTGACTATCGGTGTGGGGAAGTTGCACCACCTCATGAAGTTATTCGACAAAGACCTGTCACTGTAAATGGAGACGCAGGAGCTAACGGTAAATTATCTCTTTTTGCCTTGAAGTTTTGTTAAACAATCCTTTTAGTTAATACCATGTCTGTATTATTAATAAGTCTGTTTAGTCAAAGAGATTAGTTAAAAACTACCCAATTCTATTATTAAAAAGAGGTATCTTGAGGCTGTTCTGATGAGGAATTCGCATTTCATCACCCCCTCTTGCAAACCAAAATTAACCAATGCGGTTGGCTATCAACATCACTTGATCATTGAGCATTGATCTCGTTACCTCTTATTTGGCACACGTGCACGTTGACCTCTGCACTAATTTCGTAAATTGAAGAAAAGGTTATACAGTGATGCTTAGCTGTCAGAATTACGTCTTTTCGAAAAAGAATTATAAAGATACTTAAGCTATGCTTTTTTTGAGGATCTATTTTGCGGATGATATTACCGACCGTTAAGGTTGGTTTGACGTTACATTGAGTTAAATATTGCACTGGATCTCGACTTTTAACTAATAAAGTTTTCTAAATATAATCGTCTATTTCACAAATTAGTTCCAATTCGTCTGATAGCTGAAGAAAGCGTAAACCTTAATTTGAGCAGATTGAATGGTGACGCCTATGCTATCCTTATTACAAAATGGCCGTTTTTCTGTTTTTTTCTTTGTGGGCCATTATGTATTTTTTGTTAAGAAGACAAGGAATCTCAATGAAACCAGGGTCCCACATTTGTTCTTTGTGATACAGGATGATAATAGTTCCTATATTTTGTTAATCAATACTTGGTGCCCTTTAGTATATTTCAATGGTCAAATTTATAGTCTTTTTTGTTTGTTTTGTTCTATTAGCTTCGTCTTACTAATCAGTACTTCTACCCTCTTAGCGTATTGATTGATTAGGTCTCTTTCTATTTATGACTTCATTTTATGTCTCCAGGGTGTTTATAAAGAAAACATTTCACCCCTTTACATTTCGCTTTCTAACTTTAAACAATTTGAATAGTAGAGATTGCCTTTTTGTTTTAAATAGTGTGGATGATTTGATTAAGGTTCCTATTATATATCAATGTTTGATGTCGCTTTTTACCTTGCTTATGATTAGTCGATCTTTGAGTTTTGTTAAAGTTTCTTGATATCGTCATTTTAGCTGTTTCAATGTTTGTATTAGTCAATTCTTCTTGGGGGACTTGAATATTTATATTAATTAAGAATGTCACGTAATATTTGGTCTTGGTCCTTTCAGTTTTCTTATTTTTAAATATAGGGTGTTTCACTTTACTCATTCAGCCTGTCGTTTAGAAAATCTTTAGATTCACTTTAAAATCATAGTGGATCATGGTGTTTCTTTTCTACTTCGTCATTTCCATCTCTTTTGTGGTAAATTTGTTTATTTGAACCTTTTTTGAGGGCTAGATAAGCATTTTCTTTAGTCCGTGTGCATTTAAAGGTTTGGAGAACTTTAATTTCAATCATGATCAATGAAAGTGCATTGTCACGTTTTTTCCTGATTACAATGTATCTTGCTTTCTGTTGTTTTGTTGTCTTAATTTAAGCGGAAATTTAATCTTTTATTTCAGCCTTCACTGATTCGATTTGATATTGTCCTATTATGCGTTGGCCCTTATCACTTATGTCTCCGTATTGTTAAGGATTCCAGCCACTCAATATAAGCTGAAAACATTAGATGAATTGTTTGAATGCCTGGGATCTGGCTGATGATGAAAGTCAAGCTTGTTGACCTCTAAAGTTGAACATTTGTCGACGCCTTTATTGGTCTTGTTCATGCAGATGAATCAGTTACAGATTAGGTGAACGTAGCCAGCGAATTCATGCTCTTTTTTCCCGTTGAGAAAGTTGATGTATGAAATATCCGTATATTCTTTGTAAACATTTAGTCTGTCGGAAGCTTCAAAATACCTTTCCTCTCCCACATGTGACATGATTGCTTAATGCTTAATCTTGGAAATAAACTAATATAACAGTCATTGTGGGTACGAAAAGACGCATTAGTATGCGTTATTGTAAATATTTTCTTACGTAAGGGTTTTTTCAAGCAATCATATTAAGCTATCATTTCTAATTTTATTCGGATACTTTAAAATATGTTGTTTTGGCTTTACGTATGGGTTGAATTTATTATATTTAACTAGGTCCCACTGGGTAGCGCAGGAGAGAGGTGCTTTTCTACTTCTCCCCTTTAAAATATAGATATACGTGTATGAATATGGTTCATAGCCATTTCACTCTAGTTTTCAAGCATATATATATTATTATATATTGAAAATAACCAGATCTGGAAATCATATTATTTTCATGGTTGCACATTACAGTAGACGTTCAGTTTTGGCGTCTTTTGATCTTTTTTATATGTTCTGTTCCTGCCAAATGTGCTCATGATAAACTCCTCCTTAAGTTCGTTCTCAGTTATTAACTTGACCATAATATCACCTCGCCAAACCCATTTTCTTTATTCAACACAGTAAAAATGTTTATTTTGTTAGTGTTTATGCCTTGCTAATTTGATTTGCTTCTTTTTCCATTTCAGAAATGCTTATTTCTGACGGTGTCGCAAACAGTGGTTTCGTGGGTTCTGTGAGTTATACATCAATTCTTCTTATTTTTACTATTTGCCTTGAACGATTCTTATGTCCATAGAAGGAATTAACATATATATACATATATATATTTATATTTATATATGTATATATATTATGTGTATATTATGTGTATGGCTTTGGCATTTAAGATTTGAATGTAGGGAAGGGAGTTTGATTTAGACATAAGTAAATCAAACGCCTTTAGGAAAGCGGTTTCGAACACTCACCTTAGGTAACATCGCGAAGCCATCCTCGAATTCTGCCACCCCCTTTCTTAGCTCGAGGTAACCAGTGTGGTTAGCCATTGGACCCATTGGCTGTACCTCGAACCCGTGATCCCTGACTTCGCAGTTAAACATGTAGACCGCTGCGCTTCTGGTTATTCCTTACTCAGGTAAATTAGAGAGTATGAGTCGGCATATTCCGATGGTTTTTAGGTGACTATTAAAATTAGTCATCAGCTTTTATCTGAATTGAATATCTTTATTCTCAAATATTTCTCATATGTTTCAGTATTTATATTAATTTGTGGAAAATCGAGCATGACGGTTTAAAATTCTGAAGTATGACATTTGAAGTCATTGGATTTCGACGCATTTGCAATACACCTATTAGTTACGTAGAATATTACTTTTATTCTTTCTCGCTTTATTCAAGGTTCGTGATGCGACACGTACTTCTCATCATAAGGGAGCAGCCGTGCCCCTACCCAAAGCTGAAGTCGGTGACGGTTCACTCATCATTCCAAAAGTCCCCGTCAAATCTGAACAGATTGGTCTTGAAAACTTCAATCTCCTGCGTGTCATTGGTCGTGGAAGTTACGCTAAGGTCTTCCAAGTTGAATACAAATCTACCTCCAAAATCTACGCTATGAAAGTCATCAAGAAGGAGATTATTACGGATGAAGAGGTAAGTCTAAAAGGATGGTGTTTCTGTTCTCCCTTTCGCCTCCTCTAGAGTTAATTCTCTTGTGTGGAGCTTGGTCCATATAAGGATTTATTAAAGAATATCTTATAGACAAGGCAATATAGAATGTAGGGGCATAAACATCTATAAAAGTAAGAAAGACAGGCAGGTGGACCAAGAAACGTTAAAGGGTACAAGAATAAGAGCGAGCAACTACCTTTGCACAATGGTTTCTTCCATTTCAAGTAACACGAGATTGTTAGTGAGTATATCTCAGGTCCGTTCCGTTCCAGTTGGAACCGTGTTGGCCTGTTTATTAAATGGTAGTTTTCCAGTGGGCTAATAAAGTTGCTAGCTTAGTTTACTAACAGTGCCTCAGAAGTAACGTGCATTGTGCCTTACATCTTTCTTTTTCTCTATAGGATATTGACTGGGTGCAAACCGAGAAGCATGTCTTTGAGATTGCCAGTAATCATCCCTTCCTTGTGGGTCTGCATTCCTGTTTCCAGACCCCCAGTCGGTGAGTTGCTTGATAAGCTCTATTTTCGTAAAGTGCATGGTTTGATCAGCTTAATGACGTGTTTCATCGGCGTGCTTTTTTTCAAATTTTCACTCTCACACACTCTCACCTTGAACACATACATGTTGTGAGCTCACTGAGAATGAGTCATTGACGTGAAGAATGGTGTGAATGACCTGATGCAGACTATAATTAGTATCTTTTTTTAAAGTCAGTTAATTTAAGAGAGGAAGCTCCCGGAAAATATGAGTCAAATAACTGTTATCAAGAATTTCGAAAGTAAGCGTTGTCTAATATCGATCTTGTGATGAGAGACTCGTATTTCACCACCCCTTCCCAGGCCTGCAATAATCGAGATAGTTGGCCATTTTCTTAACTAGATGAGTATCTGTGCACCGACAAGTTTTTATCCTGTGACCTCTGACATAGTAGTCGTGTATGTTGATCGCTTTTCACAAATCAAGACGGTTAGGTTAATCTAATTTCTGATTATATATTTTTTCTCCTCATGTTTAAGAGGGCGGTGGAAAGTTTAAATCATGGTAGTGTAAATTGGGCTTATATCTTTTGCAATTGCTTAGTTTATGCGTACTTTCATTTATAATGATACACAGTGTATCATTCAACGACTGAATTAATTTGACATGAAATTTTTCCCGCACATGGATATATCTAAAGTTACCCATTCTTGAAACCCAGAATGACTAGGCTAGGAAGTCATAATGACTATCTAATTGAACTGCAGCCACTAAGTTCAGCTGATCAACAAATTATCGGATAAAATTGGTGTTTTCGATGCTAAGTTACTACAGTTATTTTGTAGTTTTTTAGTCACTATGGCTCCTAAGTATGTCAGGAAGCGGATAGTGAAATTTCAAGATTTTAACCCAAACATTTCGTGTAAGTATTGTTGGGTTCCTCCACATATGTTCTGAAACCAATTTCAACGAATTTGTTAGCTAAAAGAAGCGTGCATTTGCAACTGCAAACCTTTATTAGGTGGTTTTTTGTACCACATCGATCCTCTATCTAATCATACGGGCTGGCCGCTCTAAATAAAAAATGAGTTAATTTGCATTTAAATATTCACAAACACACTTCGGACTTGAGTTGGTGTCCCACATCTGACCTTCATCGTATGCACGCAATACGTTTATGTGAATGTGTTAGAATGAGCTTTCTCTGTTAGGCGCCGTGTGCCTTGAATTGCGCTCTGAGTAGTTCTTTTGCACGTTTTAGTTGAGCGAAATTTGTCTTTAGTCGGAGTGCAGGCGAATGAACATCTTCTCACCCGTCTCCCCACCTGATTAAATTGTCACCGTTTTTCGCTCTTCCATTTAAAGAATAAAATAGTATTCTTACTTTCGTTGTCTGTAGAAAGTTTAAGCTAAATTTTTCTTTAATGAAGTAATTAATCAATAAAATAACATATAAACCAAATAATAATCGCTCTAATCTCAATAACGGGTAGCTTTTTTGTACTAATTTTACTTAACACTTAAATTAATTTACAGCACTGGCGAGATGTAATCGGTAACATCTTTTTATTCAGAGTAGATGGGATTAAGGCTCTCAGTCTGATTCTGTCAAACACAAGTAATTAAGTCAAGTATTGTCTCATACTTATTGGTTGGCATTTTCCATATGCACAGGCTTATAAATTCATTCTAAATGGTCACATGATTAGGTTAATACTAAAGTCTAGTTTTAATTTTATCAACTGACTGCCTCATGTCTTAAAGAAAGGAGTCAATTTATTCGCCAAATTTAGTCATTCAAATTTGACAAAAGTAATATCTGGATAAGGGAATATGTGAATTTCAAATTTCAGCGTTTTGAATGATAATATCAGTAGAAGTTAGAGTACTATGCTTTTTTTCGCTTATTGATGAATTAATCCCTTAGTGGCATCCTTCTCTTTAAGGTATTATGGTCTGATATTATTCGGACTCCAATTCATTGCCTCCAGTAGTCCGTTGGATTTTATTTTAATTTTGTAAAAAGGATTGTTATTTCCACTAGAATCCAATGTTCTTCGGATCGAATAAATGAGTAAATCAACTACATTTTGGATATTAAGGGGATGAAGGCGAACTACAGATACCTTTTTTTTAAATGTCTATATTTAATCATCTGATGTTTTGCGGATCTATTTTAGTTATCAGGATGTACATCAATTCAAAATAGTGCAAACTTGCGTTTATGCCATCTGTGGCATCTCATTTATTAATCCCCTATTGAATTAAATGTAATTTTTGTGTATGTAGAATGATCAGTTTACTTCCATAATAATCTCCGATTAGATAAATTAGACTGCCGATTTAATTTAACTGATGGCTTACGTCTGTAATGTCAGAGTTAGATGTTCATCGATACAAATTAATTGACGGGTATGACTGACCACACCGGTTACTTCTGATTCAGAAGAGGGATGATAGGACACCAGTTTCTCATCAGAGCGATTCCGGGATATCTTCTATCTAATTAAGTCAAGTGCTAGCGATACTTCTTCTAATGGGTTTGAAAAGTCAAGTGAGGGATAGCTGAGTATGTTTTTCATTAGAATGTCTCCACTAAAGATGGGTCAGTCTTAAATACCGAACATCGTTTTTTATTGTTTATCGGTCCAAATGATAGAAACTCTTAGAAAGAAGAGTAGCAGGTAGGTGTCTGATTTTGGGCCTTAGGCTATACCTACCTTCTGAGAGAAATGAAAGTTGCAACCAGTAGGTTTATTAGTAGCAGTCCACGTGGAGAGAAGAGAGTCGACCAAGAGGGATGGGGTGGTCTGTAGGTACTGATGAACCGAGTAATTCGTGTAAAATTTAATCAATTTAGTCACTACAAATTAATATGATTGGTTTAATACTCTTTTGTTTCAGACTTTTCTTTGTGATTGAATTCATCAACGGTGGTGACTTGATGTACCACATGCAACGTCAATGCCGTCTCCCCGAAGACCACGCCAAGTTCTACGCTGCAGAGATTTGCATCGCCATGAACTTCCTTCACGAACGTCAGATTGTCTATCGTGATCTCAAGTTGGATAATGTACTTATGGATCTTGAGGGCCACATCAAACTCACGGACTATGGCATGTGCAAAGTGAGTGATCTTACGTCAATATCATTCATTCTATTACTTAAGTAATTTTATCAAACGAAAATAAAATTAATAATTTTACATTTTATATACGTTATTGTTAATTATTTATAAATATTACACTTTGTTTAAATGGAATAGTTGCTTAACTACCTCGCATTTGGTGACGTGGAACTAAGTGATGAAGATTCAACCATTCAACGTAGATTACATCTTTTTATCCAATTTTTTCTGTTTATTGAGATAAGATCTTTCTAAAGGTTTTCTTCTAATGATTCGCTGTAATGGTTAAAGCTCTTTGTGGATCCGTATGGGATCTAGAGTTTTGGAACATTTATTTTGTCTTAACAATCTAGTCTTGTCTTATGTCAGTATTACAAAGCTTAAGAATCACCAACACAGAGCAGGAAAAGTTTCCCAACTGTAGCCCTTCCCAAATTTACAAATATCACTACCATTAGATAGGAAAGAAATTAAAATGACAGCTAAATGGGAGGAGGATGACATTTCTTCAATCGAAGTGACTGAATAGAGCAAAGCTCAAAATGTAGTTGTTACACAAGGAGGAAAATCGGTAAATAGCTTAATGGCCGAAATATGAGAACAAAGTGGAGGAGACAGAAAAAGTGGAAAGCGAATTAAGAAGACAGTTTAAAAAAGTAGGAAAATAAGGTCACCACATATTGTTGGTTTAATATCTGTAGCTTTTTTTCTAACTATTATGAGAATCAAGTGAACAAATAGTGTCTAGCGAGCTAACTGGCCCTTCGCATATCTTTGCATCGTAAGAGAACCTTTCATGGAATATTCTAATATTGTAATTTTAACTCATTTCTCCTTCTAGTCTCCCTTATTAACTTTAAATTTGGTTTGGGTTTATGAACCTAGAGGTATCCGCTTTTTTATTTGTTCGGTTTCATCAAAGTAAGTATAATGAAAGATAATGACATCAGTTTCCTTACTCCTGGTGAAATTTGAAATTAAATTGTAGTCCAAAGTTAAGAATTTTATTTTCTTAATTCTAAACACTGAATTTAAATCCTTAACTTGTATATTCTCTTGTCAGTTAATTACTTTTAGCAACTTGAAGGTATACTTTACTCAAACTATGATAGGTACTTTACCTTGGATTTTATATTTAAGCAATTTACAAATAGTTGGCCTTATTCTTTTAAGCTTACTAATGAAATATTAAATATCAAACTACTGCATTTTTGGAAAAATTGATTTTCTTTTCATGCAACTGTGCGTAGTCGAAGATATTTACAACCTAAGCTTTTCTGTACGGTATTGCCTTAAATATGATTTGGCATATAATAAAATACTATTAACACACATTTTATGCTTTTTGACAGATCTGCAATGACGAGCTCATCTCTTAAATCACAAATACGTGTATCTTACAGTTATTTTTAATTCTCTAAGGTTGTGATTCTCTTCTGTTTGATGTACTTTTATCTGAACAATAAATTTAATACCTTGAAAACCTTTAAAACATATTCAGCTTGCAGCGATCTTAGTGATAAGTCTGATAATTGTACAATCTTAACGGGTTTGTTCTGTAACCTATTGTGAAAAGTTTTAATTTTGTTGATAAATAGAGACGTTAATAGTTAGATCTGTTTTTTTTTCCTGCAGAATTCGGGTATCTAGATGTCATACCTTAATAAATTATTTACTGTTTTGTCTCTTTTAGAATCTTACCGAATGCTTTATCGAAGTTTATATCACAATAAACTTGATTTGGTTCCTCACGAGTAGGAAATTGTACTGAATGCTAGCTTGAGAATCAATAATGATAACCAGTTCTGTGTTTTTCTAGCTGTCTAACATGACATCGGATTTTTGAAGAGTTGATATTGACATTTTTTCGGTGGATATTTGTCTTGAGAGGTAAGGATAGAAAGATTTCCTTAAAATCTCATTTAATAACCCTTTTATCGATTTCAGCCATTAACGGGTTTGGGAGACGTTTTAATGCTTAATCACTGAATTATCGACGTATCTAAAAAGATGAATTTTCAATTACCTCTAAAACGTACAGATTTGTTTTAGTTGCCTACCTTATGAGAACTTTAAAATTTCTAGTTAACAATATAAATAGGGAATTTAGCACACGTGTTTTTTCTCATTTAAGATGCTCTTTCATGGCGTCGCACACATAATCAAGTAATCTTTCTTTAAGTTTCTGAGCCTAAGTTCATCTTATTGAAGAAGTCCACAAAGCGTTAATCGCTCTTTCTATCACCTATTTGCATATTTTAGTCCACCCGTTTGTTATCTCATTCCACTCTCGCTAACTCTTAATTAGTTATTCCTATGATGACTAATAAATGTACTGAATGGTACTTGAATGACTCTGTATCTTTGATCGATTATCTTCCATGCTGTATCTATAGAAATAGATGGGCATTTTGGGATAATGCTGGAGGTGTTCACATTCACATTTTTACTCACTTTTGATGAACCGGAGTTCATTTGAAAGGTGGGTTACTTCTCCGTACGTTCTCGTTAGCTTACTTCTTTCTAACTAACTAACAGTTTTCCCACATCGTCGCGTTAAGGTAGGGTGGGTTTTCTATTGTGTCGATTAGTCGATCACTCACTACACTACTTTAATATCAATTGGTATTATGATGATACTAAAGGCGTTGGTGTGTTTTTGTCTGTTTATAGGAGGGCATCTCAGAGACCAACCTCACGTCGACATTCTGTGGCACTCCTAACTACATTGCTCCAGAAATTCTGCGCGGCGAAAGCTACAGTAAGACTCATTTTTTGTCGATTGACCTCTTATGATTGACTGACTTACTCCTGTGTTTGTATGTCTGGGTCTATTCTTTTGACAGAGGGAACTCAAATGAAGTCAGTCGTAATGCCACCATGACTTTAATTGTTTATTATATTCTGATCTACTTATATTGCTTGTTGGTAATGTGGCACTCCTTTTGCACACATTTCTAATGCTACTGAGGTTGCTGATTAAGCTTTTCTCTGAGGTACTGATTGCAAGATCGCCTTGGTGGTATTCATTAGCAGGTTATACGGAGAGACTCTATTTAAAAGTCTATTTATGAAGTTACTCAGTGTTCTATATTCAGCCACACATTCAGTTTACCGATAAATTGATTTATTAACTAGAGAAATAGCGTACATACTTAATCTTACAACAAGGAAGTCACATTGTGAACTTTGAAGTGTCTACTTTGATTCTTAAAATTCTTCGTCCGGTTATTATTTCTTTGTTTTTAGTTGGTTATTTTCCTCTCTCAAAAGAAGTTTTAATTTAACATTATTATTTCCTCATCTAGATGTATATTACCTATTTATTAATGACGTCTTTATTTTTATTTTGGTGGAGTATTAAGCTTTTCCAAATAATTCGTTGCGTGTATAATGGCAGCAGATGAAATACTTTTAAAAAGGAGCGAATTAGCTTAGAAATTTAAAGCCTTGGAACTATAGTTTGTCCTTCTAACTTATCAAAGTCTTCATGCAGCAGGGTGGAAAGGAGGCAGTGTCGTGACGAATAAGGTTCAATAGAAGAAAAAGTAGAAATCAAGAGAAGTGAAGTGGAAATATGGCCAAGGTTGGTATAAAATCCGTGAAAATATTGGCCTATATGGCTCTTGAAATAAGGTTAGAACACGATAGGCACAGATCATTAACCTTGCAGGTTGCAAAAAGATATACCCTCGAGGATTTCGGTGATACCCAGGGTTTAAATTATCCACTGTCACTCCAGAAGCGCACCTGGGAGTCATGTCGGATGATTGAACACTCAAATCAGTGTGAAACATCATAATATGTTATTCATTTTAAATCAGATTACAACGCATTCATTATAGAAAAACTGCTTTTTTTGTTTCTAGTTAAGTTTTCATTAATGAAATAATTCACTTATCGGGGTGTTTATGTTGGTCATGAATTTTCACGCATTTATCCCCCCATAAGTCGTTTTTAATGCTCACGTCTTATGATCTGACAGGAACTTTTCTATCCATTATCTTCTACTCGTGATTTACAGCTTTCGTCATCCTCAATAAATGATATTAGATACATCAATATCGAGTATAACCTCAATCATCATTGAGTTTCGAAACAGCTTTGTAGTATAAAGTCTTATGTGATAGTATCTCTTTCAGTCTAAAACTAAAATGCCCTTTTATGCCCATATGATTGACTACAATAGACCACCAAAGTCCATTAAGAAAAGTATTAACAGCACTCGATTATAGTAAATGAGGGATATCCTGGGGCCCCCTTGTGAGAAGCTCACATTTTGTTTCCCTTTCTGTCTATTAGAGTTGACTAATGTGGTCGGTTATGCGCATCTCTGAATGCAATTATTTTTCAGGGAAGTAAACATTTTATGTATACTTTTTTAGGTTTCAGCGTGGACTGGTGGGCACTAGGTGTTTTGATGTTCGAGATGGTCTCCGGACGTTCACCATGGGAAGGCATCGGCTCATCCAACAATCCCGATCAAAACACAGAAGACTATCTCTTCCAAGGTAGGGGACACTCATCCGTTTGTGTTCGATTCGTGATAAGCCGGACTAGATGTATGGTGTATTTTTATCTTTTTAGTTATCCTCACAAAGCCTATTCGATATCCTCGGTCAATTTCCGTGAAGGCCAGTAACATTCTTCAGCGATTTTTGAATAAGGTGAGAATTGTAAATAGATCGCGCCAAATATTACTTGATAGTTTAAGAGTTTAACTACTGGCAACTTTCACTAATTACGATTGTTATCGTATCCAGCAATCAATGTCTTAGGGATTTCTTAATTGCGATGTTCTTTCTGAAAGATTTGAACTCACACGAATGTAATGAAAGTCCTATCATGCACTCTTAGACTTAGCTTGTTGACTTGATTCGTTGATTGACCAGGTCAATGGGACGATTAGAAGCAGTACTGTTTATCGTATGAATGATATATAGATCGGTAAGAAGTTCGAAAGGTATGAGTAATTTGTTCATTGTACTGAATCAATAGAAGAGAGAGTATTTTACGACGTACGATTTACGGTTCCCTCCGTTAACTCAAATGACAAAGTCGGAATTATAAGAGAGATTGAATGCATTTACTCTGTAGACACAAGTAGAGTTGTTTTTTTCACAGTTTTAACAAAGAAGGGGAAATTTTTGGGACATACTAAAGTTGGGATGTTATTAAAAAACTTGTTGATTTGAGACACCGCCACAAATAGATTAAACGACGCTTCGGGATGTATGTAAATGGTGACGTATATTATGTGATGAGTCATAAAACATGTTTAACATGATAGCATTTAATGGAAAATTTATTTTACCTTTGTGGTGCTTTTGCAGGATCCGACGGACCGGTTAGGCTGCGCACCGAATTCAAACTTCGCGGATATCCAGAATCAGCCTTTCTTCTCTTCGATTGATTGGGTAGCACTGGAACAGAAACGTGTTCCTCCTCCCTTCAGACCTGAGGAGACGGATGAGTTCAGCCTTATCCACTTCGATCCCACCTTTACCAATGAGGAAGTTTGCTTCACTCCAGATGATCCGTAAGTTAACATTGATGAGTTGAGTTGTCTAAAAGAACGGAGAACTCTAGAATTGATTTAATTTTTATTGAGTGTATTTCTGAGAATCTGGTATATGTCAGCTAATTATTCTTCCAGAATATAATTTCTTAAATGGTGTTTTAAAATCAGAAACCATTTGTTGGAAGCATGATATAAATGTGTATTTGTTAAGGAGCATCCTATAAATAGGGTAGCAGAATAATAGGGCTAATAAACATTAAGAGGTACGGGAATGGGGGAAGCAATCATCTTGCCATCATACGCTTTAAAAAAAGCATTGGATTGAGCATATATCGAGTTTTAACTTCTCATTAGTCCACTCTATGTTCATATTGTTCTGTTCTGGCGAGGTTACTAGCTTAGCCTACTTCCAGTTCTTTAGTAGTAACGTGCGTGGTTGTTTGTGTATTCCATGTTTGTCAGCCATATAATTCCAGATTTTGTAGTGATTTCAGAAATATTGACAAACTTATTTCGTTATGTTATTAACTCAGCTTCAAAGCAGACCTCAAGCACTTTCAGTTTTAACTTCAGCCTAGCCGTACTACACTTAGCACAACTAATTGCAAATCTTCCCTCCCGGTGTTTAAGTTTCCTTTAGAGGTTGCCATCATCTTGACTAAAATAACAAGAAGTGCTGTTAAGGAAAGAGTCTATTTTTATTACCAAATAAAAGAAGGGATGCACTTTCGAGCTTGAACTGAATTATCTATGACGAGCACTAAGAGCGGTTTATTTTTATTATGTGATATGATTGTTAATACATAAGCCAATAACTTGTTCTTTTCATTTACAGTGACGTTATTCGGGCAATTGACCAATCAGAGTTCGATGGATTTGAGTATCTAAATCCCCTTCTGATCAAAACGGCAGAAACTGTTTGAAAATAGTCGATAAAATTCCATTTCCTTTTCGCACACTTTCTCCCGTATCCGATCACATATCATTCCTCCCTTGCATACAAATCTTTCCTGATACACCTCTTTCTGATTGTGTAACTGTATACAAGAAACCCTGACAACGCTGTCACCATCGCACCACAAAGGCCTTATGTAATCGTCGACACTTTTCAATATCTTCTTTTTCCCTTTCTAATTTTTCTTTATATGGTCAAAGAAACTGACTGACTTCTCCTTCTTTCGTATATACTTAATAACCTTGTCTTCTAATGAATGAATTCAATTTTAACTCACTTTTGATGTCCTTACTGAGAAAAACGAACAAATTATAGGCTGTGTTTGCTATTCATGCCTCTTGATAAAAATTATTTTATTTACTTGGAATTTGCTTTTTTAGGCTTTTGTGACGACAGGGTTGGGGGATACAAAAGTTTGGTATTGTATTTATCATCAGCACGATCAATTATCACTATGCGTTTTGTTTAGAATAACTATTTAATTTATACCATCAAACTTTAAAATATGCCGATGGATCAACTGAAATAATGGGAACATTCGAGATGGCCGTGACTGATCTATAAATCATCAAACCAGAAATATCTGACGGGTGCTGCTACCTGTAAAATTCCGTCCTATTAATTCTATAGAAGATCAATTTATATAGGTTCGCCTGGCTTGGAGAATAATGGAATTTGAACTTCGCAATCCACATGTGGTTGCATTACAATTTTAGTAACTCCTTGGCCTATCTGCGGATGCTTCTTTTTCAATGCTTATCATGGGTCAGGTGGTGGCATCATTGAGCCTCCCTGTTGAGGAATTCGATTTCTGCCAGTCTCTTTACTAGTCAGCCTTAACCGGTGCGGCTGGCCTTTCCTTCCATTGGATGTCCACCGATGTGCAATGAATCGGTGACCTCTGATTTCGCATATGAGTACGAACGATAAGAATGGTACATTGCGCTACGGGTTAGTAGAGTTATAGCTACCGATATAAGAAAAATATAATGTGAATGTGCCGATAGTGAAGCAGTAGTTAATTGTGAGTTCATCTGTGATGTCAGACACATTTGATCCCCATCGGTAGATGTAGCTTTGTGCAGAGTGAACATCAGCGATAGATAAGTCTGGCAAGAAAAAAGTAAACTAGTTTGATCAAATTGAGTTGTATAACGTTGTCCGGTGGCACACCAATGCAAAGGTGGGGGCTCAATATTATGACAGTGGTGATAAGCCGATTTGTTTAAATATTGTCACTAAAAAAGTTGGTTGAATGTTAGTTTCTTATCATTCTGGCTTCAGAGAAACTTTTTATCTACCCAACTCAAGTATTGCTAACACAAAATTTAATGGGCTTGGTATTTTTGTTTAATATACTTTGTCTTATGTTGATATAGTGATTTGGGTCGTTTTGTATTGTGATGGTCGTAACTAGTGTATTGATTTAGGGAATCTAAGAGTCGGTTACGGTATACTACAGAGAAGGGCAGATTGCAACAGTTTGGCGACGCAGTTATCGAATTACGCGGATATGGAAGCCTGAATCTCTCCAATCATGAGAAATACCCTCACGCAGATGAATTTATCAACCTCTACAAAGGATCCCAAAGACTAAATGAAAAGTAGGTATATTTCATTGTAATCCTCTTATAGGAGAAACTTTGCAACATGGTTTACTCAATACTGTGATATTTATAAGAACAGCATGACAGATCTCCCCCACGCCACTCGAATCACCCTGGTGCTTCGTGGATTTAACAGAAGTGACCACCACCTATGTTCGTCCAACTTTCAACCGATCGATCCTGTAGATCTAACTTATGAAAAGATAATTAGTAAGCTAGGTTCGGCCGTTGGTGACAACAGTTCCCTCTTCAATTCGACCATAAGCGAAGATGAAAATGTTCACCGTTATGTGGGTATTAACCGACTTTGAACTAGTTTTTGATTTGATTCCCTCGAAGAACACCAATTCAGATGTCTTATTTTCATTCGTGATTTCCGATCTCCTTACCATGCTGAGATTCGACTCAGATTTCTGTCCCTCTTGGACAAGAAATCCGATGTCGGGAAGTCTCGTCGTAGACCCAAATCTGCTGGAGGACAGTTAACCGCGAATGTTCAACTTGAAAGGACCTGAAAATGACCTATCATCCATCGACCAAGGGGATCCACTCCCCATCGGACAATTATCCGACGAATATCGGAAGCGGTCACTCCAGGATGCCAATTTTGTAGAAGGCATCATTATCATCGAGACTGCCCTATCGAAGACGTCGGTGCCAGAACTCCAACGACAATGGCCACATAGAAGGCTTCTACCGAGAATCTCCTACGAACAGTTCAACGAGACAATACCCGAACAACAAGAGAGCACTAACTCAGACGAGGCAGAGCTATGATCAACACTGGCTCCGATATCTAATGCTGTACAACTCTACGTATCGATGTGATACGAGACTACATCCCTGTAAAAGACGAACTTCAAGAAATGCTACGTTACTGATCGATTGGTTAACCTAATGGGCTTAGACTAGGTTGATGAGCTCAATCTTATCATTTTCCCATGACGTAAACGAAACCCTACTACTCTCTCTCTACTCTCGAATCTACGAATGCGGAAAATCTTGTGAGAGGATGTAACCAGTGTCTACATGTTGTCGAAAGCCCTCATTTTTCTGTTCATAATCAATCGCCGAAACCGGATTCTCTCGGGACTCAGCTCTAACTAAGCACTCGGGACCCATTAAAGGTGCAACATGCACTGTGATAACTTCACATTCTAAGGGGTTCGATGTTACTCTATTCTCGCCGACAATAAGTAGATCAGCTATCTCTATCTTCCATAAATTCATGGTGTATCAGAAACGCTCAGTACAGACCCAAGCACATGGTTTGAACCAAATTTTGCTCCGATCGATCGATTATTTAGATAAGGAGATCTCTAGTCGCTTTAGGGTAATCCGACCCCGCAGCAGAATTTAGAGGTCAGGATTTAAGGACAGCATGTGAAGAGATATCATCATAACAACTTTGTGTTCTGACAAAGTGTGACTCGATGCACGCATAGAGTGTGGGCGATCTTGCGTAAGCTCTCAACCATAATTTAAATCACCAATGCACCGCCGCCATAATCGCCAAGTGGCATGGCGGCGATATCTACGACGTGGAGATTGGAAAGAACACTTGATTTCGCGATCACAAACAGCTCAGACCAGGAGGGTTTGATATATTGATTTGTGAAAAACATTCTTTAAACAGTCTTAATGCTATTAATACTTTGTGTCCTATATCTTGCAGCTCTCTAACTCTCAAACAACCTGTGATCCCCGACGTGGTGCAACGACACGAAAGAAACGATCAAGATATTAACCCCATGTACCACAAGGACTCGACGGCATTTCTCTCGTCTCCCGGTCGATCTTGCGACGAAGACGGACGGGAACTGAATCTACAAACGAGCGTGTTACATATGAGAAAATAACATTTTCTCAAAATAATTCCTATATATAAGATTCCCGATTCTTTTAATTCCCTTTTATTCGAATGAATTTATTTACATTACGGTTGTAAATGGGGAGTCGGTTACGGTATCTACAGGGAAGAGTAGAGATAAAACACTCAATGTAGAAAGCTTATTTTGACTGTATTATATTTGAAAAATGGTAAAATTATTTTACACAACCAATTTATTAAAAAACATGCAATTAGTCGAAGTCTATAGAACAAAAATAGCATCCTAATAATAAGAACGGAAAATGCTTATTAATGCGTGAATCTAAGCCTCAAGTAGAAGCTAATCGATTACTCTTTTAATAAATATTTATTTATACATTTAGATTAATGTATAATGAATGCAAATATTCTTCCATTAAATATGACGTAAGCAATCATTTATATTCATTTTCCAAAAAAAGTAATAATGTCTAAAATAAACGCTTTATGTTTCAGGAAAAAAACAACAACCGTAAGCTGAGGTTTAACAGGTATTGATCATTTTATTTTAGCAAAATAAATGTAAAATATATGTGTGTTCTAACGCTTATACTTTATTCTCTGATACACTCACTTTGTCATTGTCGAGGTCTTTGATTGGCTGAATATTCTCTGACTAATCTGTACATACATTGTATTTTATTCAGCGATGACGACCTCCGCTCGAAGTGATGGTATACAAATGCTTCTCCAAGCAGAGAAGAAGGCGGCGGATAAAGTTGCTGAAGCTAAAATAAGTAAGTTTTTTACACCTATTTACATGTATTGCCTTGATACCTGGATAAAATGTTTATTGTTACCCCATCATCTTTCCATCCTATTTTTCACTTGTTTATTTTATAGGAAAGGCCAAGCGTGTTCTTGAGGCTAAAGCTGATGCCGAAAAAGAAATGGAATTTTTCAGGAAGGAGTATGAACGTAAATACAAAATACAAGAAGACGAAGTGTTTGGACGTCAGAACAACATCGAAGCCCAGATCACCGCCGCAACTCAAAAGACTCTTGATATGCAAAATGAGTCAGTCAGATTAAATCGTGAGAGTACTCTTCAAGTTCTTTTAGATACTGTTCTCAATATTTCTCCTCATGTTCATGTCAATTATCGTCCAAAACAAAAAGTCTAGAAACAAGCTATCCATGTTGACCTTTTTCATTGCAATCATTGTGTTGTCTGATCTCCTGTGATAATTTTTTCTCCTCACATCTGATATGTCTATTTATTAATCGTGTACGTGCTCCTACCTTCTTAGAGTAACAAATTCTGCTCTGCAAAACGAATGTCTCGTGATGTATGTTCCACTGAGTGGAAGTTATCTCCCTTCCCTTCTTTAATCTAGCACTGTTTCTAATTCAATTGCTTGTTGTGCTTTGCCAAGGCCGTTTGCACCTTATGTGGATGTAAATCCGCATATTTTGATGCCTCTTTGTGAGTACGGTCTTTGTATTAACCTTCTCATTCCAAATCTTATGGCGCAAGTTAATCTGTCGTTTTTTGGGCCTCAACGTTGATACTGTGCCCGTTTGTTCACGAATTCCGAGATCTTTTGTGCTTAATTACATTGATAATTATCTGTCCTTCAGCTTGTGAAATATTTTTCGACTGGATTTTCACTTTTTTTCTAGATGTAATACGTATGAGGATATTGGATTACGTACAGAAACTAGCGTTGGTCGCTGAATTTTCCATCTAAACAAAATCCAGTGGAAAGCGATGTTGCATTTCTATCGATCGTTGCCTATGTCCGAACATGTTGCGAGAGCACTTAATTACATTGTGCATTGCTTAAGTAATCGAATGCTGGGTTTGCCTTTTGTCATTTTAGATATGTGAAATTATCCTCAATTTAAAACAAGATCAATGGATCCGACTGACGCTTTGTGTCGAACCAAAAATGCCCCACGTGATCATGCTAATTTTGTCAGTTCAGTTGTTTGTATTTTACCGAAATATTCAGTTACATTTGTTTATGTATGTGCATTATGTGGGAAATTGGTGTGGAAACGCAGTCAATGCGTAAGGGATCTACATATATATGATTCAAACCTTTCAATGGTAAGCTTCGTTATTCGTTTCCTATTTGAAAACCACTGTATTCTCATCTGGTTTTAAGTTTTCGAACAGTAGACAGCTTCTAATAAAAATGATAAATGATGTAATTAAACAGTTGTCTTGAGTTAAATTTGTGATTCTGAAGAAATGCTGATCTTTACTTCGGGTGGTTCATTTACCTTAACGAGAACATCAGGGAAATGCCCCTACATTTTGAGAACCGATTAATGATTGGATGTATTAAAGAAATACAGGATGCTGTAAACCACAAAGCGAGTTAGAAGTTAACTCATTACCTGACTAGCCATATGGAAGCACACGTCTGCACGCAGAGTGACCCAATGGGGAAGCCGAACTGGGAGCTTGGTGCGGCCATTGGCTAGGTCAGGCGGAGGTTTGCGGTCACGAAACATAATGACCGCCTCTCACCACATATTCTTTGCTTGATCCATATTTTCATACATTGCTTTTATGCCCTCGTATTTACTTAACTTATCTGTATGATGTACCTTAATAAAGATCCATCT
The DNA here is from genome assembly GCA_900708905.1 of Hymenolepis diminuta. Classification (NCBI taxonomy): domain Eukaryota; kingdom Metazoa; phylum Platyhelminthes; class Cestoda; order Cyclophyllidea; family Hymenolepididae; genus Hymenolepis; species Hymenolepis diminuta. Next base: position 2,845,173 of record CAADRB010000031.1, read on the forward strand.
AGACTACGCTTCTTAAAGTGCAATTGAGGATATTTAGGAAGGAGAAGTGACAGTAACTTTACTAGTATTAAGACTCATTCCATAACATCTACTACCAGTCTTAATATAGTCAAGAGCCTGATTGCGCCTATGTTAGTATGTACAAAAATGGGGTATCTTAAAAACAGTAGCTGTACTTCGACTGGTTTGTTTATAGTCCTGCTTCCTGCAAACTTGAGTGGAGCTATAGTCATGGATTTTCATATTTATTTGCGGTTGATCTGTATGCACTGTGGAGGGCGTACGATATTGTCATAGTCAGCAAGGTCGGTTATCATTATCAGTCATATTACAAAACTTGCCGATGCGATTAGTGCGCGTGTTCCTATCTATCACCAAGGATGGTGTTGGAAAATGCTTTCTTGATTAGGCTTATTTAACCTTCGTCTCACTTTAACTTTGTCTGTAACTATCGACTCATTCCACTTAATGAGTTAAACCAATTTTCTACAGTGTTTTGCGTACAATTAATTTTTGGCCAGCAAGATAATTGTCGATTTTTCAATATAATGACATTAGCATTACGCTGATAGACAATTTCGGCTGAACGGGCAAGGCAGTTGTTTTCATTCTCTTCAAGGAGTTAGCAGGCTCTCACTCAAACCTCGGACTTCCGATTTAGAGCAAGATTTGTTGTCATTTTGCACCTGTAGAATGTTATTAGATTTGTTATAGAATTTATTTTAGGATTTCTGTTGAATTTAAATATTTTCGATGAGTTCCAGCTTTAAATGTTCACCACGTAGAGACGAAATTTTTTTTGGCCAAAAATTAATGTGTGAAAAGTTGTATTGATATTTTTAAACGTAGAGAAATTAGCATTTTTCAATTTTATTGTCACGTGATGTATTCTGGCAGCATAATAAATTGTTGGAGTAACAGGAACTAAGGTCACTAATTTAGGAAATAATACTAGAACAGCCAGCAGCTAACAGTAGACAATCACAATCCCAAGTCGAGTAGATACTAAGAGTGGCGTGTCAACAAAAGTCTATTACATAATAGCATTTAAAATACGAGAGATTGGAACAGAAGGGAAAATAGAGAGATTGCAGGTGTACTTTTAAATGAAATGTGGCAGTTACAGAAAAAAGACAATTGGTAAACGTGTTTAGACGCTACGGCTGGGAAGTTTGAAACGACGGGATCAAATGACGGAAAATCGACGTATTTTTCTAAGGAAAGCAACTGGAGAGTACAGTGAGTCCTTCAAAATTCGACGAATATCCAGCTTACGAAGATCTGTGGATTTAATATTTTCAGCTACCCCGTCTCTGCTATTTTTAAGAGTGTAAGATGCTGAATACTGCATATGACCACTTTCCCTTCTTAACCAGTAGGAGAAAAGTGAATGAGAACCGATCATGTTTGCTTTCTTATTCCCCCTATTTCATCATTTTTTAGACTCGCAATTAACTGATTTCGGTTGCTCCCTACAATTAGAACTTGGTATCTTTATATTACCGTGGGTAATAATAATACAAGAAATGAGTTAAGTAGTACTGCAGATTTTTACCACTTTTCAACACCCAGTTTTTAATTTTCGCTTCTATCATTGAAAGCCAATAGGTTTTTGTTGTGATCAACTCTTCTCTGTAGTGTGCCGCAACCGACTCTTAAATTCCCTGAGAAATTGAGCTAATTAAAAATAGGATCCGATGATACCACAGTTCAAAGCTCCCTTAACCGCCATATTAAATTAGACGTACGTTCCCCCACCGATAGACCAATTTATTTTATGCGCCATTGAAAACCGTAATGTAAATAAATTCATTCAAATAAAAGGAATTAGGAGAAGAGGGAATTTATAAGTGGAAAATAAAGAATCTTACATACAAGAGTTATCTTAGGGAAAATATAATTTTCTTATATATAGGAGTTTCATTATAAATTTGATTAAAGGGAATTTTTCTTAATTTAGTGACGCTTCTAGCGATATGATCTGTGGGGTTCACAACGCTAACAAGGCTGATTGAATCACGTGCGCTAGATCTCACCACGGGAAGTGCGAACATGTAACCGGTCACGTTGAAATCAAGCACGGCATGTGTGCAGAGACCTCCCCAACCAATCAGCAATCAAGATCCCTGCAGCCCAGCATGGTTTTGTATTTAATGACTAAGCTTTTATAAAAAAAGATCAGAAGTGGTCAAGAAACCCTCTCCACTCAGCATCTTACCGGTTCTTACCATTTTGGGCATAGCTTAGCTAATTTGTGAGTGAATTGATAATAGAGGACTCTACGAGAGGCTACTTGGACTGCTAGGAGGATTACTTAGATGTAGCAAAAGACTTATTGGTGCAGCATCCGCTATATAATTGGTGACCCTGACGTGATTTGCTCAACCTAACAAAATCCTTCTCTCTCTCTCTCTGGCACTGTTATATTCTCTCTCTGCGCAACATACCTCCTTCTCCAGTCATCTTCACCAGTTCTTACTATCTGCGCCCAAGTCACTT